>MU790519.1:0-184259 GCA_027886635.1 Lentinula boryana
CGCAGTAGGTGATCAGAGGGTCCAGGTTGAGAGTCTTGTGCGGTTTCGCATGAGAGGTGATCGGGAGAGTGTCGTGAATAGGTGTAGGTGTTGCATGCACCCTAGGCCAGTTGAATGAGAATCATGATACATGGTCTTATACCAACTGTGCTTGTCAGTAATACCACATCTAAGTTATTCATCATTTGAATGCTGTTACAGGAAGCCACAGGTCAATATCACTCCTTGGTTCTACCAACTTAGGCAGGTTGAAAAAATCAAACTGACAGACGGGAGAGTCAGTGAAGGTCTCAGGTTTGAGCAAGAATTTTGACTGTAAGAAAGCTGTACAGCTCAACATGTTCTTTCTCAAGGTCAACAATTTGATTCATTGGTGCTATTCCTTACACTCAGTGTAATCATTTTACTTTCTGTGATACCCAATGCTACAGCAGTGTTAAGTCTGTGTGACTCGAGCCAGATGGACTAGCAAACTTGTGAGTGTGTTTGTTATGTGTAGCAAAGCTTGGCAAAATCTTCAATTGCATGCACGAAGCCTTTAAGATTTAGAATAATTCAAATGTGCAGAAAGGGCGCAGGGCTACAGAATGACTAGATATTTTTACAGTCCGACCCGAACTTATGATTTCGGGGGCGCCAATCAAACCACGCGCCTGGTTGTCATATTCTCCCGGTGTTAATCATCTCTCCGCATCTCCATAAAATATCTTCCAGTCCTCGGCCTGCAGCTTCAGAAGCAGTGATTGTTATAGCTGGTTGACGCAAACTTGGTGGAGCCGTCCTTTCAATGCTATGAACTCTAATTAACTCTGAATCACATCTGCAAAAGGGGCTGAGTAGTACGTCTCCATACCGCCTTGGACGTGAAAACCTGAGGGTCGGTCGCGGTAGGCTGTGACTGTATACCTGCTATATATATCTTGCCTTGCGCAACCATTGTTCATTTCTTCAGGGTTACACATGTATGAACTTAAGAAAAGAAGAACGCCTCACCCTTGCGGTGGACAAAGCTCAAAATTCATGGGACAGAAATGTGATAGTGTTTAGTAAGTCATCGACGGCATCTACAGACTATAACTGGAAGGTGACAGTGAATGCTGAGCAGTGTGATATGTGGAGAAAGATCAGAGACTCGGAAACTGCCCAGGTTGGTGGCTTTTCTCGGCATGATTGCTGGTGGAATATGTTTCTCTCAAGGTGGTTCACTGAAACTTGAATTAGAGCAGCCATGTAACAGGATTCTATATACCTAATTGAATCACCAAAGACCCTTACATTACTGCTTATACGGAGCCTGCCCTGTTGTTTCATTTCCTGAAGATAAGTGGAATAGCCAGGCTGAACTAACAACGGGAGCACTCGTGTAAGACTCCTTTACTACTTCCGTTATTAGAGACTGCATTGAATATGTTTTTTTTTTGTTGGAGCAGTATTGGTCGAAATTTTGGCGCCTTAGCGTGTAAATTTCCGATGACACTGGAAATTTTCTCCATGTTCGTTCACCGTTCGGCTGACGATTAGCTATTGGCTGTAGCTACTGCAGACCCATCCAGTCCTATCATGCCATCCAAAGAGCATCTTCGACTCCGAAGATCGAAAGTGTAGGTTTTCTTAGACTTCCCTTTGAAAAAAGGCGCTTATCTGTTGAGTGGATGACTTTTTTGGGCGTGCAAGTCAACTGTCTGCCAACAACAAGGCTTCACACCTCCATTAATTACAGCGAGTGGTACATGCAAAGAGGGGTGTCTTTGTGTATTGGGCATTACTCAGATCATTTGTTTGACTGCGTTCGTGTTTCCCCCATCAATAATCGAGCGCGCGCTTAGTATAGATACCACCCGGATCTTCTGTTCTCTTCCCTTCCTGGGCCTACCCTACGAAGGCGAATTAATCAGACCCTAAGTATTCTACAATGTCCTATCCTTATTGGAAGTTGGTGTATGAAGCTAACAAGGTTCAATGACCCATGAAACCGATCGTTTACTTGTTCGTTGTTCCGAGGTATCTTCCAAGATTTGTTGAATCTGCGTCCTTTCTCTTCTTTATGCAGCTCATTATTCCGTTGCATGCACAATGCTAAAAGGTGAAGCGCCGTATACAGCTGTGCCAGGCTCCACTATGAACGAACGAATGGGCTCGAGCCGCTCTTGTGAGTTTGGAGGTGACCTTTTAGGGCCTCTGAGGAAATCTCCGAATCCGAATCATCATTACCTCCTTCAGGTTACAGGTAAAAGTGTTCAGCACGTTCATCCAACACATTTACAAACCACCACTGACAATATCGACGCGCGGCCTGGCTCATGTTCGTCAAATTTTGAATGTCCTGGACTCCTGGTTCTTAAATGTATAGATAGTGCGCACTGCGCTTTTTGTCACCGGAGCAAGTTTGGAACTACCAATCTAACATAACTCCTGTCAGTCTTTGGGGCAACGTTTCTTCGGATGTATGTCTTTCACATTTCTTGGTTCATGCATCAGAAACATAGTCTTTTATGAAAAGTTCAAGGCGCACTGGCAGGTTTTGCTCGACCACGGAACAGTGTACCCCAGACCCTAATTGCACCGGAATACTGCTGATTGGACATCCCTCTGGAGAGCTCCTGAAGTACCATTCTGGGGTAAATACAAGACCCGTCGAGTTTTTCATTTAAAAGGGAACCGCACTCAACTCTTAGTATTCCACCAACCCCCCACAGTCCTCCCTGGTCTTTGCATCAGGCTTTCTGATCCTGCATCTGAAATATTAGACTCCTCCACCCTTGGCAAGTTCAGGTTCTCCACCGCTAAATCTTTGTACTCATAAAATTGCTGCAGAACCATGCCTTTCCCCGCTTCTTGGAAAAATCCTCACATTGTCGGAGGAAAATTCCTGGTTATCACATTCTCGAACAAAGATATAACCTTGAGTCTCGACACATGCCTTGGCAATGCCCGTGGAAAATTCCAATGGGGTGGCCGTGATGCTATGTCGAATGCAAAGGGTGCATCTCTCAGCGGTTCCGACCTTACTGCCCAGCTGCCCCACAACGGTCGAGCAGTTGAAGCTCACATCGATCTTAGCGAAAGAATCAAGATAATATCCGGTAGATTGGTTTATGCACCTCCCTCTGCTAATAGTGATATGACCTCGCCACCTTCTACAACGCCTGCGACACGAAATGAAAGTACTGCCTCCCGTTCTGTATCGTGAGTTTATTTCAACTCCTCATTGATTACATGATCTGAATTCATGCTCATCATTTATTACTCATTAGTCCCAGTTCGCCTCCTCCCTCATACGAAGATAGTTTTGCGGAACAATTCAGCGAATTCAAGTCAAGCCACAAATCGTAAGTCAAGATAAAGCAATTTTGGGTTCGCACTAACTGACAGCCTTTGTTATATTTGTACTAGGAGCTACTCCGCGCGATCTTCTTCCTACTTCAAGTTCAGCTTGCGCGACAAACCGTTACGGTTGGTCGGCTCTATCCTCCATGCTGAATGTCGTCGTGCGGGTCAGAAGGAGTATGTACACTCCGAACTGGATCTCAACTCCTACATCGGTGTCATCGACGGCCAACTTGTCTGGGGACGAGAGGGGTTTTTCTTAGTCAGTCAAAACATCAGGCTTGAGGAATTCACCCTTCACGCAGAATGTAAGACCGACTCGGAAACTACATCCCACTCGTCCTTGGACCTCAGTCGATACCTGCAAACATACGACGGAATTCTAGGTGTCAAAGTCGCCACCGGCACCACCGAAATTTCTACATTGTTCAGCGAAGCAAGCTGGATGAAGTTCAAGGTGGTCACCGAGCCTGATCCTGTCGGGGTTCTTGGCACTCTCGGTGACCAAGCGGCATTTAAAACCGCATTCAGTGCCCTCGCTACGACCACGAGCGAGCATGTCGTCGCTGAGATGACGCAGGAGCTCTCGGTCGCGGCAGCTCAATATGTTAAAAGTGCAGTCACAGATACGGTCAAGGCGAAGATGACCGAGATAGTAACGAACGCGGTGTCTGCACGAGTTCGGGAGGAGATCACCAAGAAGGTAGACGAGGCGTTTGCGGTCGCTCGGGAGTCTGTGCTCAAGGCTTGCTATGACATGGCAGATGAAGCCGCGAACGATGTGACTATCCAATATACCCAATCTGTCGTGGGCCCAATGGAAGACAAGATCACTGAAAGCTGCAATAAGCTCGTCGAGTATGCTTTGAGGGAGGTCAGCGAGTCTGCTATTGGGCAGTTCCAAGAGCGAGCGGAGATTTTGATGGAGCGCGAGATTGTGGGTGCTGGTATCCGCCGCGCGGAAACCCAGGCGAGACTTCTCAAGATGCTGGCAGCGACTTTTTAAATTGTCATGAGTGGTTCAAGAGCTTCGGAATTCCATTTTTTCATCTTTTTTTGATACCCACCTTTTACGAATCTTGCGATGTTTTTGAATACTCTACGTACGCTCATGGTCGTATCATATTTAATGTCATTTTCAGAGAGCAGTGGGGGTCGCGTAAATTGAGTTTTCAACAGAATTTTGTAAACACAAGGTAAGAGGGAGAGTGGTTGGCTGATAAGCGCCCACATGCCTATGTTACCATCTTCCTTCACGAGTCTGTATCGATTATTTCTCCGGACAAGCTCTGCATCTGTTTTACATCAGAGTCTAGCTGTGCGAAATATTCGCTCTCTTTGGCGACCAATATTCTCAGATGCTGCTCACGTTATCGAAAAACTGCAAGCAAAACCCTGTGAACGAGAACAAGAGTTACTAAGGAATTGGCTAAGGAATTGGGAGACACAAAGTCTGTACTTGCATCTGACTCTGGACGGTACGATTGATGAACACGAGCAACTTCAGTGGACCGTACACTATCTCTTCTCTACGCCTCCGCTACCTCGCGGGGTCTTCCTCATAAACTTACCCGAAATCTATCACAATTATACTATGCAGAGTATGACCGAATGACCAGTCGAAGATACCCAGTGTGGAATGCTCAGCTGCCTAAAAATGCTCGAGAATACCAGATTCCAGTTCCTGATACGACCCAGAAGGCTCTGAATAAAGAAGAGAAAGCGCGTCAGGCGCAGTATTTGGAGGATCGTGCTTGGAACGCTCTGAGTTTTGCGGTCAAGATGGCGGAGAGTCGTGATAAGTTATCTTTAGGCAGAGTAGTTGTAAAAGGGAAATTGTGGCAGACCTGACCTCTACTCTACTGGATCAATAATCTTTTGTTTCTGACGCGACAAATCACATATTATTATACCTGTACTTTTTGCGAAGATTGTGAATCCGAAATGCGGTCGTCAACCACAGTCTTCGGTGCCCTGGCATCCCTCGCCTTCTTTCTCATGAACGCTTCCCAAAGTAACTTCTTCTTTTCCTGCTTCTCCGCTTTCCTGACCTGCGCCATGACATCCACATCGTGCTTGACCTTTTCATCTCTTGTCCTCTGTCTGTGTCTATTAAGATGATCCCAGTCAGCTCCGCGTCCGACCTCTGTTCCAAACACGTCGGAGGGAGTAGGTTTATTCTCAATTGTCTTCGTAACCTTTGCCTTTTGTGTAGGCATCCATAAATGAACGGTATGCGAAATAGTTGTGGAAGCAGTCGATGAGCTAGCAACATCTGGCTTGCTGTATCCATTTCCCTTCCCTTTGGCTTTCGTTTTCGTTTTCGCGCTCCCAAAATTCACCTTGACTTCGGGAGCGGCATGAGACCTTGTTCCAGTAGTCATTCGAATCTCTTTCAGACCCTCGAGCATAGGCAATATCTGACTTTTCAAGAACCTACATGACAAAATAAATCCCAACGAATCGAATGAACAAGGTTATATAAAAAGCGCACCTCATCGACCGAATAGGATGCTCCATATGCGGCGGACTCGGCGGTGGATTCTTCCTCTGGCCAGACTTTGTATACCGAATATCCGTATCCCTATTCTCGTGTACTGCGTACTTTTCGAAATTCGGTGGAGGCGCCTCTTTCAATGCGAGTCTATACATCTCTGCTGTCGTCAGCCCTGCTTTCCGGAATTGTTCCGTGGCAAGGAGGGGTCGAACTATCGAAAGAGCATGGGAGATTAATGATGGTTTCGGCTGGCCGCGAAGTATCACAGACGACATCCCGGTAAGGAGGAGAAGAAGAGCAGATGAGCGCTAACTTGACTTCTTAAAGGAAACTTTGTACAGATACCGTCTTTGGCCTTTAAAAAGAATTACGCCAAACAACAAGGGGCGCACCCGGGATTGAACCGGGGACCTCCTGCACAAGAGTTTCAAACGCCCAAAGCAGGAATCATACCTCTAGACCATACGCCCGATGCTAAAGCCGGGACTCCAATATGCCAAAACTGTGTCACAGGCAGGAGGATTTGAATTTTTGCTTCCAGTACATTAGTCCAGTCAGTCATATAACTCGGAACTGAATTTATGATTTAACATTTGACACTGCGGGGATTAGCTTGTTTACTTTCCATGAAAAGAGGCTGATTTTATGTTGAGTTTATGTACAAAATTCCCCCAATAGTCAAGTGCCAAATGTTTTGAAAACCCCAGAAGAATATTAGATAGTTATTAAAAATATTCACCAGATATTCACCACCCAATTATTTATGAAAAGCACAGCATAAGGCCCTCAATGAAACCAGGAATAGAATGTGAGTGAATGCATCAAACTAAAACCCTCCTTTGCTCTCTTCATGCTTTCAAGGATGGTATAATTTTGATGGAACTCCTTTTTCTTCATCAATACATCGATCCTTGCCAAACGATACAACCGGCATCGATGTTCAAGTGGCTGTCAAATGAATCAAAATGAATACAGCATCATGTCAGCATGAGATGGACAGTCAAGATTTGATTTACCTCACTTCAGAGTTACCCATAAGGCCTTCACTGAGTCCGGCAGCTGTTCCGTGAGCAGTTAATTTCCGAAAACTATGTTCTTTTGCATGTCAGTCATTGTACCAGCTTCAATGGTGGTTCCTTCAAGGGCAGGGTTCGCCGCGATACCCCATAAGTCATGGACAAAATAAAGTAGCAACATCATGAAAAACACGAGAAGATTTACAGAAGACAAATTCTGTTCTCAACTTCGACCATTATGATTTAACACTGACAGGGTGATAACATGGATGGAGATAACGCAAAGCTAGAATTTACATCAGCTCAAAGGGAGTGACTATCGAGAATCGTTAGTGAGCATCACAGCTTCCCATACTAGTATACCGGTCGCTATATGCGGCGCAAAAATGGAAATGTGGATTAAGGCCGCCCCATATTTGCATTTTACTTAAACAGTCAAGTTAGACGTCTTCGAATTCAGACTCAGAGCTGACTAGCACTGACTGGTCACTCACACCACGAGCATGATGGGCACCTCGTTGGTTCCAAAGAAGTGTTTACTAATTTAACTCATATACTTTACCATGAGGCCTATATATGTGGCAAACTTGCTGTCCAAGTCGATGTCGTCAATGCATAATAGATAGATGCTGTATAGACATGCACAGCTGTAGTTCAAGAGTCCTAGACCAAAAAGTGACTTTCAAGGATGCCGACAATGTGATTAGCGCCGCAACTAAAAGGACACTGAAATAATGGGGAGATGATTGTGTACTAGTCTTCAATTCCATTTTGATTGCATTCATCCCGACTCTGCCAAAAAGACCTTGAGCTCACCAATAGGCTGCTTTAGCATGATTTTGAGACCAAATTCATGACCACAAAAACATCACGAATACCGTCTTTCTTCAAGAACAGCCTATGTATGCTAGCTGAACCGACGGTAAATTGGGAGGCCCCGAATGGGGTGCCCTTCAAATTTCCCGTGGTGTCGATATGAGTTATATGCTGATAGCCTGATCGTCAGTAGCTGAGATGGCGAGGGCAGAAGGAACCAGTTCAGGGTTCAGGCAATAGAATCACGCCCTATTTAGGTACTATCCTGGCCGGAATTTTTGCCGCGAGATCTTCACACAAGACCTGTCAGACTTATTTTTCGTCGAAGAACTAACATTGAATATTTGGCTATGACTCGGAGCTTACCCTCAGTAACTCAGTAAATGGTGGCTGTCTACTAGATTTATTGACATGCCTCGAGGTATCCTGAGCTAATTACACCCTGAATTTCCAGAGGGCACTGGGTGGCGTTTTGCTAAGCCCGAATGAGGAGAACTGGGAGGTTGAGGTATAACCAACAGTTCCTGTAAATGCATCGCGTACACCGGAAGCCGAAGGCTATGGTTATCTGCTGGTGGGGATGTTATCTCTCAAGTTGTGAGAAGCGCGCTGCCACCATACAATTCCTCGGTCCGAATTTGAGATTTGAGGCGAACAAGCTTTACAGTCTGACATCGCAGTAGGCGACAAAATATACGCCGGAACCATTGGTTTACAGCTTTGTAGTGTCGACTTGTAGTGATAGAGTTCTGTGTATACTGTGCATGTAATAGCTGTAGTAGCATAGCATATAGGGTGAGTAGAATCGAGTCATTTTTGATTGCGAATCAGAGATTATGCTGGGCAATATGGCGCATGATAGTCAACGAAGCGAGAATTTCTGATCGAGGAAAGGCAAAAAAGAAACACAAGATAGTCAGGGAAAATACAACCAGGCTTGACGAGGCTTGGAGGATGCGGCCCCGGATAAGTGCTCACCGACAGAAAGATGGATGAATTGCTCAAAAACTGTCAATGTATTTCCCGACACATCGTAAGCTCGAACATCAGCTGGCTTGAGATCAAAGTGTGCTACAAGAAAGTTTTCGGGGCCAGTGGTACACTGGGAAAGAAAGTATGAATTGTTGATAGCGAACAGCGACTATGAAGCGAAGATAGGAATCAAACAATATCAACTTACAGTCCATTCTTGTCCTTGTATACTTCGATGACTCCACCTATACTCCCTTCCATCAGAGCCAGTAAATTTCCTCGATAACGACCTGGATGAGAATTCGACCTCATTGGCACAATCTCCCCGACTAATTTCTGAACTTACCCTCCGAAAATTGACGTTCTCTTGAGATAGCGATTAATGGGTACAGCGACGCTCCCGTTACTTGCATAGCATATGCTCCCCATCGACTGGTCAGGTTTGAAGTCGAGAACGGCGATCGGTCTTTGATGGAAAGGTAATGAGTCGCGATGACGGTTTGCCCGCCGGCCCATGTCATACACCATCGTCGCAGTCCTTTGTGGATCGCGAGCAACACGATAAAATAGTCGGTCGTACATGTCGTCGAAGTCTGATCCATAGAGTTGACCAGTACGGTCCTCAAAAATATAGGGAAGTGGCCCGTTGTACATTGCTGATACGGAGCCCGAAAAGTGACCCGTAACGTCTAGGCAAGATGATCGCTACGACTGGCAAGACCGAGAAAGAAGGGAACAAGGTGCACAAAGGCGACTGCTGACAGGCCTTATAAAGATTTTCGCAGAAAGGGGAGTGCCGGCAAAGGTGTTCGGCGCAACAAATATATATATAGCGAAATTTAGCGTTTGTTCTCCCATTATGCTCGTGAAGCACTTTACGAAGGCCCCACATGTATATCAAAGCCGAATCAGGCCCTTTGTGATGCTAGCGTGGTTACGGCAACTTGGGTTCAAGGACTTGAAGCGCCGAGCAGCCCCTGCTTTAACCTGCGAGAGCTGTATAATCTCATGATATGGTACCTTGATATCTTGATATGACGTTCTCATGATAACCATAGAGTTCAAGATCTCCATTCGAGTGTTAATCTTCGGGAAAGGGATATGTCATCAGCGATGTTTTCGACACTAGCCAGCCCTAGAGGCTAGCACAGGCCGATCAGAACTTGGAACGACCGCTAGGGTACACAAGACCAGCCTGAATGGAGTATATGTCAGCAGGAATGGTACATTGGGCGATAGAATCTACCATAGTGTAACCTCCATGGCGAGCAAATGATTGGGCAGGTAGTTGTCGCCATTGTAGTCGTGTCATTCCGTTAGTTTGGACATTTGTACCGTGTTATGAGAATTAGTACAGATCTGGCAAACAACAGCCTACTTTGTCGCATCTGACCATATATGAAATTTCGGAATACTGGTCATTCACACCTATACACGCTACCGTCACCCAGTCAGCTGGATGATGAAGCTTTTCAAAACGACTTCAAACATGGCATGAGGAAAGCTTAAAATCACAGCACAAGCGCGACGCACCGTGCTCTTTGATGCTCTAGACTTTACAAAGTTGAAAACAGGTACGCCTGACATTGTCTTTGCTGAAAAGAGGGAGATAAACTCCTCTTCTTTGACGCGGCCGAGAGATTATGAGTAATGATGTTGTGCGGCAAGCTTCGAAGAAACTGAGAAACTGTTGTCAGGAATCATGTACGGGATTATCTCGTATCTTCAGGTCCAGCATATATGTCCTAGTTGCATCGTTTAGTGGCCACATGCGCATTGCCAAACGATAGATTCAATTGCCCGAGCCGCAGCGCACAACCGCATTAAATACATGCTCTCTGCGCATGGGAGGGATAAAGCGAGGCCACTTATTAAGCAGGCTAAGGTTAGTGAGCACTGGGCATAGACTACTTTGGCAATGAAGATATTGTGTATTGGCGCGTTGTGGAAAGGAGAACGAGAAAACGCGATCGCTCGGCCAGGTAACGTGATGGAGCCTGCTTAGTAATCCTAATCCCGAGCGCGTTACGCGTCAGCCCTCTGTTCCAAATCCTTCAGCTCTTACTCCCTCCTTTCCCTTCCTTTCAAAGATGCCTCTCGAAGCCACGATGATGGTCATTGACAACTCCGAGTACATGCGTAACGGAGACTATCAACCAAACAGATTCGATGCCCAATCCGACGCCGTCAACGTCGTCTTCCAAACCAAAATCGATTCAAACCCAGAAAATACTGTCGGTATTATGTCGATGGCAGGAAAAGGGTGCGATGATTAACGTCAATAATACATGCATGTAAATTTAATTTGCTATACAGACCCGAGGTTCTTGTGACACATTCGAAAGACATCGGTCAGATCCTGAAAGCCATACATACCACTTCATCCAAAGTCGGCGGAGCTATTGATATACCAACTGCTATTGCCGTCGCCCAGCTAGCTCTCAAACACAGAGAGAACAAGAATCTACGCCAACGTATCATCGTATTCGTCGGCTCACCGCTGGAAGGGCCTGCCGCAGATGAAAAAGGGATGGTGAAGTTGGCCAAGAAGTTGAAAAAGAACAACGTCGCGGTAGACGTTGTGTGCTTTGGAGATGGTATAGAGGAACCGGTGTCCGGGCAAGAGGATAAATCTGTGCTGAAATCCTTCGTGGAAAACGCGAACAGCGCCGATAACTCGTATGTGCTTATTTACGCTTTAGTTTTTTGGTTACATCCACTGAACAAAAGGTAGACATCTCGTGGTCGTACCCCCAGGCCCACGGCTGATATCGGATGCTCTTATCTCTTCACCCATACTCTCTGACGATCGCAGCGCAAGTATCCCCACAGAGCTAGGCGGCACAAGTGGTGACGGCCCGGGTGCTTCTTCTGGTGGCGATTTCGAGTTTGGCGTTGACCCCTCTTTGGATCCGGAGTTAGCAATGGTCAGTAACTCAATATTTCTTGCCCTATTCTTCCATTTACCTGTTTGTATCTTCAGGCGCTCCGTATATCGATGCAAGAAGCTCAGGCGCGAGAAGCGGCCTCATCAGCCGAAGCATCTTCAAGTAACGCTTCACAGCCCACAACCTCAACTGTACCTGCACAATCTACTGAGGATGAGGAAGAAGCACTTCTCGCTCAGGCTATCAAAATGTCGTCTGGTGAAGATGTAGATATGGAGAGTTCGGGGACGACGAAACCTTCAGAGACGGATGCAGCAATGAACGAAGACGATGAGGATGAAGAAGAAGCCATCGCTCGAGCAATTGCGATGAGCATGCAGCAAGATGAACAGGATAAGAAGTAGATTTTCGGATTTTTGTATTTTGACATTCTCAGAGTTACAGAAATGGATTTCTAGCTCAGAATTCTTGGCGTCAAACCAGTCGCAACAGAGCGAACGTTTGCATTCAGAACATTCGTAATATATATTGTGGTTGTTTTCTCACCAGATTGACCATGTATCTCTGTGTTCCTACCTTACTCCACAACACTCTATCAAATGAGATGAGCGTCTTCTCACTTCGGGAATTCGATATTGTGTTCCACATACCCCGTTGATTCAAATCTTCTGCCCGTTCACTCACGGAGCAACTTCACTAGCGAGGAACGCGCTGGAACGCGACAACGGAAGCAAACTCTTTCGGCAACACGGCCACTGGGGTGCTAAGGCAGCAATCACATCCAGATGTTCTTAGGATCTTCCCTCACAGAGAAGTTCCGTGTCAAGTTTCAACGAGTCCAGGATATATTTTGATTGATGCTGCATTGGTAAGTCTGTACCTTTTCACATCGCATACACGAGATGATTGGATCCAATATCGCTTTAGCTCGTGACTGTGCTAGATATGAACCTCCAGCTGATGGTTTGTTTGTCTGTTCCTAACCGAAACGCACTGACATTGAGAGAAGTGCTTGACTGCCGCTTGCGATATGAACAAACGGATCTTTGACATTTAGATTCATATGCACATCACAGCATTCCAGACGATGATGTCCAATTTTCCAAGATACTCGATGCTTTCCTCAACAACATTCCTCCTGCCTTTAACATTGGAAGTGTCAGCTTAATTGCGATCACGTCTCCTTTGCCTGATGATTTGATATCTCGGACGACTTTGTCTTCCTCAAGTAGCAAATTCAAAATATGCTCGAGCAAGATAACGAGGACAGATGTGCACAGTTCAGAACGACTTTTGCACGTTCTTCTGCAAGCCTGAGCGCAACAACTGCGTCGATTCCACGGGATGAACCGGTAATGATTGCGACTTTGTCTAAAAGATACCACATTCAGACAGCCGGCATCATAGCTCCAAAAACTTAGCAGTGAGAGATGTGGAGAGAGCGGCAGGAATTGGCATGGCTCTTTGCGACTAAAGTTCTCAGGCTTGATGATAAGTCATTTCTCTGTGAGCGCCGCCTAGACTTCGATGAGTGCGGTGAGGATAATGCAGATTTGGAACGCGAGATAGCCATTCGGACGGCTCATGGGAAATAATAGTCAGTGGAAGAATTACTTCCCTGCAAGTCGACGCAACCTCTCAATCTCGAAGCTAGTAATTAGGGAACAACATGGTGAAGTTCCTCGACGGCGCAGGAGAGCGCCGTAATCTGTAAGAGCGGTGAGTGTCACTCCTGCGATGAAAATAAAAAAGCCTGAAGCAGGGTGTATAAGAGCATGTTGATGAATCTATTAGAGAAAAACATCTTGACTGCGAGTACAGAACCTGATGGCTCATCGTCATCATACGAGCAAACACGATGTCGGTGAGTAACACGGAAACGGCAAAATTAGGCAATCTATAACAGGCAAGTAACCTTTCACGACGAGTGAATGACGTCACCAGCCCCGTTTGAGGGAAAGTACTTTTAGAGACCCAGACAGGTCGTTCAATGTCCCCTTAACTTCTCCAATTCCTATCATGGGTCAAAGTAAAAGATGGGCTCTAAAAGCCCAAGCTGTAATGTGGCGTAATCTAATGGATATCGGAATGCAGTCAGTGAAAACTCATGATCTCTATTATAATCTATCACTCACCTTCGCATCGCAAACAGCCTCCACATGCTCGCTCCTCCTCCTGCACCTGCACCTTCCTTCTCAACCACAATTTCTTCCAAACTAGCCTCCAAATCAGGAAAAATCCCACTTCATTTCTACGTTCCGGAGTCCTACAACTCGGATGAAACGAAACAATCTAAGCGCATTTACCCAGTCGTTATCAACTTCCACGGAGGCGGATTCACCATCGGACGCGCAACAGACGATGCTCGATGGGCTAGAGCTGTTGTCCACTACGCTGATGCCGTCGTTGTCTCTGTGGACTATAGACTCGCACCGGAGCATCCTTTCCCTACCGCTATCGAGGACGGAGTAGACGCTACGTTATACCTCGTTGAGCATGCCGACGAGTTGAAGATTGATCCTCATAGAATCGCATATAGCGGATTCTCTGCGGGAGGAAACATGTCTTTCAGTGTACCTATTAGGTTGGCAGAGGAATATCGCACACGGAAAATGCAGAGGGAGGCTGGCGGTTCAGCAATTGCTCCTTCAAGCTCCAACGCTGGAAGTGCTACCACTTACACTGCAACTCAGGAGGGTACAGTCATCGCAATCTCTTCTTGGTATCCATCCATCGATTATACCAACACCCGAGACGAACGTCGAAAAACGAACGTCCGAACCGACAAGGAGCTTCCTAAATTTTTCACCAACCTTTTCGATGCGAGTTATCTCTACCCCGTGAATGGTGTTGACCTTAAATCACCATGGCTGAGCCCCGGAATCGCACCGAGCGAGATGATTAAGGATCTACCGGAAAATATCGTCTTGTATACTTGCGAATGGGACGAGCTTTGCGCGGAGGCGGATCGATTTCATCATCGTCTTGTGAATGATTTCGGCAAGAAGGTCGTGTACAAAAAAGTCATCGGTGTCGCTCATGCTTTTGACAAGACGCCTAATCCATTGCATTGGGATCCAAAGATCGAGACGATGTATAGAGATGCTTGTCGGGAGCTCAGGACGGTCTTTTATGGTTCTTCGACGGACAGCGCTATCGAAGAGGCGGTTGCGGAAGGTAAAGAAGGCCAACAGGCTTCTGTGACAACAAGGATCGAGGATATCAAGTTCCCTTCGTCACAAGACAGTTTGGCAACAGTTGGGAGTCAGTATCAACAGCCTGTTGCGGGGAATTCGGAATAGAATAATATACCCTTCATAAAACAACATTGCACAAAACAATATCGCACACATTATCTGATACATATATGTAATAATTGAATTCAGTCTATCTCTTAAAGTTCCAGTGGGAGAGTGCGCACCAAACAGTCATCTCTTGACTACCTCTCTTTTTCAAAAGAAGGCTCGAAAACTTGACTCCAGTCCCAGGCGGAGTGGGTATTACCTATCATCGGCCATCAACTCGGCACGAATTCTGAAATTAATAGCCTTCCACTTCTTTGCGTCGGGATCGAAATAGTATATAGGGTTCCAAGCTGAGAGCAGCCTGTTGCACGCGATGATACTGTACATTTAAACCTGCCACAAACTACGCAGAGTCAGCGAGTCATTTCTGCTGCTCAATCCTTCCCTTTTCCTTTCTCAAAGAAGGTTTTGAGCATCCCTACACTCTGATCAACCTTTTCCGTAAAGTAAAATTTCTCCGGAAGTCTGTCTATCACTGGCTGAAATAGAGGGCCACCAGCCTTCGCTCCAAGCTTCCCAATCTCATTCATATGCTTTCCGATGACTGCCATAATCCTCGCAGCCAACTCCGTATTCGTCAACTGATCCTTTTGCTTGACAATACCCTCAACCTCCGCTTGAGCCTTGGCAAGAATCTCGGAAGCTTCCTTGTGGTGTTCCTCGATAACCTCACCCACAGAGTCAAATAATTTGTCAACAGCAAATCCTGACCCAGGAACGACTGCGACATAGGATTTTACAAGCTGTCTGAGGTAGTTCAGAGCTTCGTTGGGATGTTTGTTGACCACCGACTGTTTCGTTTGCTCCAGGTAGCCGCGGAGCTGTTTAGAAGCATCTACAACGCGTTTGAGGCCAGAGAAGTGGTAGTAAGTGTACCCTGCAGGTGTTCGTATTTTTTTTAAGTCTGTGTGAGCAAGCGGTTCGACATGATTGAACGGCTCACCTGCCCCGATAACGACAAGCCCTCCAGTTACGCCTGCAAGGAGATGAGTCCAAAAGTAACGCCTGCCCGAGGATGGTTGGGAGGTGTGGGTCCACCTGTGATTATAAGGTCTTCGGAGCTGATGAATTACAGAACGTCGAATAAGGCTCCTTGGTAACATTGTGGTCCTGCCATAACATGGTAGACCGTCCTTTCCTTATACAAAAAGGGTTGCCGAACAGACACGTAACTTGATGGAGGATCAAATGAAAAAGCTGCCTGCGCTCCGCCACATTTCGGATGCCGCCTCGCCATCACGAAAAAAATGACATTTCTGGTATTTACTTCGTCAACTGACACTCAAGCCATTCTTTCACCGCAAGAAGACATTTAAGTCCATCATGGCCTACCCCTTGCACCGCATTCATCTCCGAGGCCACGCCAATCCTCTCCCAAGCCGCTTTCAACCACTTGGTTCGGGCAAATCTCGTATTACCAGCCTCAATCTCGAACTTGGTGGGATTCTTCATATGCTCTAACATGCCAGTCCCGAGGTCCTTCTCGCCAACAACAAACTGTACAGGTAGACGAGCCATCGCTGCGAAATCGGGGACACCGGAGAAGCCAAATATCTCGCTAATGTTTGCCACCCCTTCAGGCCAAGGACTCTGCAGGTCAGGGGCTGTGAGCCGACCAGGCGCACCAATGGACACTGCTGCAAGGCGATGTGGGTAGAGATACGTGAATCGATGAACAAACTGTCCTCCAGCACTGAATCCATGCAGGTAGAAACGATCTGTTTGTATTTGCCATGTTTGACCAGCTTGCTCTATCATCGATAAAAGGATATGGTCAAACCGAGTACCGCGAGAGTATATGTCCTTGTAACCATTTTGTTGTTTGGGATTTGGAACGCCTTCAGGGAATAACGGACAGATCAGCGCACAAGTGTGTTGCTTGCAAAAGTCTCGCATTTCTTCAAAGTAGCCTTTAGCGTCACGCTTGATGCCGTGGATAATGACGACAAGAGGAATACCAAGGCCTTTGGATTTGGGGACATAGGCATAGAAAAAGAATCTTGGATCAGCTGTTAAAGCAATGAGCGTGTCTTGTTCCATGATGATGGCAAGAAAAGAGTAGTGTTGGCGTGTTGGAGTGTTGGCGTGTTGGCGTGTTTACTACATATTGCATTTCCTGTAAATTCCCTAGTAATAGCGTGTATCATTTATTCATTCATTCCTCAGCAGCTTCCCGGTGAGTTCGAGCACCATGATCATTATCCACAAGCCCCGCAGGATAGCTCCCAGCAAAATATCACCGTTACGCGTTGCAAGCACTGATACATGAGATGAAGAGGTGACAAACAGAAAAAGCGAATTAGATTTGGTTCGAATCTACTCGTCTGGCACTTCAATCTCTCCAGAGTTAATCTGGTCAATAACATCGTGAGGAGGCATGCCCTCTACTGTGCATCCCACCGACTGTGCGGTACCAAGAATCTCCTTCACACATCCTGACAGATCCTTGGCCAAAGATTTTGACTTCATCGTCCTAGCGATGTCGTAGATCTCATCAAGTGGAATGTTGCCAGAGTGCTTGATGTTCTTCTCCTTTTTACGGTCGCGTGGTGGTTCTGGATAAGTTATATTGAGTAAAAATGATGACAGAATAGAAATGCGAATGATAACGCACCCTTGAGAGCTTTGATTACGAGGGAAGAAGCGGAGGGAACAACGGAGACGGCGGCTTGTCGATTTTGAATGGTAAGTTGGACGGTTACACGAAGACCCTTCCATTGGCCGGTGGCTTTGGCAATGTCTTCTCCAACCTTCTTGGGTGACTGAATTTGGATGCACGTCATGAGCTCACGGTAGGACCGAGATACCTTGATGAGACTCACCAGACCCAAAGGACCAATCTTGGGTGCCAGAGCGGAGGATGCACCAACTTCTCCTCCAGTAGCCCGAAGATAAATTATCTTGACTTCATTTGGGTCCTAGCAAGGTAACGATTGAGAATAAGCACAAGTGCTAATGATACAATATTTACGAGTTTTGGGGCCATTATTTCTAGAGGAGACTTCGCGTTGACCAGTACGGATAAGAAAGTTGACCTTGTCGAGTTCTAGTGGCTTGGGAAAACTGCATAGATTCACGTGCTATAAGCGTCTATATGCTTAGCATTGAGCGCCCAATTCGAATTCGGCGGCATCTCGGTCCACCGGTGACTAAACCCTTTCCTTCCGCTCCTTCGTTCATAGATTGAGAAATTCCCCTTTGCTGCAGTGCGATGGGTCCATGGAACCGCCGGCTCCAGAAAGGGTTGAACTCCCGCCTGCATTCGAAGATGTGCACATAAATGATCTTGTTGAACTAATCGGTAAGCTCTTTAGGAAACATCTAAGTATTCCGCACTCACACACAGCATATCTCAGCAGACATGTTGGAGCGATTGATGTCCCACAATGACCGGATTCCCTTACAACCGTAAACTCTTATTTTTTGCAATTCAAGATGTACTCACCAGGCTGATGATCGCTTAAATCGCACAGGGAAAGCCTCACTCGATTTCATTCGCGATCTGCACCTGGCATCAGCATCCTCGACTACTTGAAACGTATCGTCAGGTTCACAAAAGTAGAAGTGTGTACCGGATTCCCAATCAAACTGTAATCCATTGATCAGGACAGTTACAGAAAACTTGTCTTCTAATCACTCTTCATTACATCGACCAGATCTGTGCACGAGTCCCTCTTTTCACACTTTCGTCTCTCACCTGCCACCGGTTCATCATCGCAGCAGTCACTGTCTCCAGCAAAGGGCTATGTGATGTCTTTTGTAATAACGCACTTTACGCTAAAGTAGGCGGCATATCTGTAGGAGAGCTAAACACTCTTGAGAGGGAGTTTTTGAGGATGATTGAATGGACTATCACAGTGAGCCTTCTCCTTCTTTTGCTGTATGCATTCTGCAACTTCTTCTTGTACAGTGCACTCGGGACTTATTGCAAGAGTATTACATTAACCTCGTCCGAACGCATAGTACTAGCAAGTACATCATCGCAAGGGCGCACTCATCGGGAGGTTCATCATCATCTGGCAGCAGTGACTTTGATATGGAAACTTTACCATCGCGTTCACCCTCTATAAATGAGCCTTCTGCTATACTCGTTGAACCTGTTGCTCCTAATGCGGACAGCTCACGTCGGCCTACGATCGAACAGAACATGGCCTTTGCCGCGCTTCAGCACCAAAACCAAGAACCAGAATCGTAATGGCAGTCAAAAGAATATCATTTGTACTAGCTCAAAGTACGAACATTTAAATAATGTAACAACTACTTGTATATTCGTAAAAACACAGTTGAATGGAATGAAGAGGAACATCGACGAATGAGGGAATGAAATATTGGTTCTGTTATCAATGATGCAGGATAGAAATGGTGATGAGAGACTTGAGAGAGACGGAAAAAAATTGCAGCGACAAAAAGAAAATGAGTGATGACAACGAGGAAGCTTAACTTCACAAAGCAAATTATACAAGCCAGTTAGTAGAACGAGTGTTATATAAGATACACGCGCAAGTCCGTTCTGAAGGTAACTGATGATGCATGGTGATCAACAGCCACACAAACGACGTTTTCCAGGCAACCAAGTTGCACACGACACGTAGCAAAAACCATGTTTGCGAACAAGTGGGGAGGATTAGTCGCCGCCATGCGGCGACATAAGAGCTACTGTAACAACGTTTACAAGAGCAACACATATTCTTCTTCTGAGGAAACCTGTACCGATGGGGTAGGCAAAGGAACAACCTTCTCCATATTGTTTCCCATATTGAAATGTCCATGACCGTTATACTCGCCGTGCAGAGGTCAAGTTTACCGCCTCAAAGCGGACAGCATCTTGGCCAGTGCGTTGATCTGTCCCTTCTGTACCTTCTTCGGGCCATCGCCATCTCCTTGACTGCTATTTGTGCTCAAAGCCGAATTAAGATCGGAGGTGCTCGCTCCAGGGTCTCGTCCAATATAACCGGGAGATCTCTGGCTATTGGCCGAATGAGGAGGAGGGCGCTCGCTGATGGTACCAAGAGAAAGTTCTTTCGGCTTGCGAGAACGCTGCTTACGAGGGGGTCCATTCGACGTGTCTCCCACCGGGTCTAGACGTTGCCCTCGTGGAAGTTCGCTCAATTCCCAAGGAACACCGTCCATCACTAAAATACCGGTTAGTCATAAAAAGTACAGAGTAAAGTCTTGGCATACTCACTCTTGACATTCTTGGGAAGCCCAGGGTGGGCAGCGTGATGAGAAGACGTCGAAGAAGCCGCATATTTTCCGTTCGTACGCCAGCTATTTGAGGAGACACTAGTAGCAGCTGTAGATACACTGCGTATACTAGAGTTGCTGTATCGAGTGAAAGCGGAACTGGACATGCTAGCATTTGTGCTCATTGAGCTCCGCCAATTGCTTGACACGACGGAACTGGCACTAGAAGCAAGGGGACGTCCACTGCGAGTACTATTGGGAGATATCGCACGGTCGGAACGTCTGTCATCCCAGCGATCACGATTCGGACTGCGTGGAGGCATAGGCGAACGTGAATTATGATGAACATCATGAGGTAGGGAGCGAGGGGGCGATCCGCGACCGCGCCTGCCACGATTGAAAGTAGAGGAGTTGTCGTCATCGTTAGCAGCACCATTTGTATTGTTCGAGGGTGCTTCCAACGCCATGATCAACGACGTTACATTGCTCGCTGTACCTGACATGGGCGAATTGGAATCTGTAGACAACATGGAAGAGGCATCGTCGTGATGCAATGCTCCCCCAGAGTTGAGGGAAGCAGCGCTTGCCTTTCCAAAGCTCAGCTTCCATTTCGATGACTTCTTATTCGAGGTAGAAGTAGATACAGGAGCACTGGAAGGAACAGAAGGCATTGAAGAAGCGGAAGTAGGCGGATATCGTGATACTAGAGGTTTGGCAGAACTGAGCAAAGGAGTGGGTAGAGCATACATGGATACAGGCTCGTATGGGCGGGACCTTCGAGAGGAAGCCGAAGCCGACAGAGAAGTAGACGATCCAGACTGGCCAGACCGTCCAGAAAGCTTAGACGTTTTGCTGATCTCCCGCGCCAAAGATTGAGAGGCAACAGCGAGAGTAGCTAGCGTTTCATCTTTCGGTGTGGCAGGAGCTGTGAGTGTGCCTTTGCCCTTCCTCGCACCACGTTTCCTACGTTTATGAGCAGATTGGGACCTGGAATTTAGCCCTTCTTCGGAAATAATATCTGTTCCTTCTTCCCGGTCTTCGTATTTACTGGTTTCGACCTCTTCAATCTCGATCTCTTGGTCAAAGACGGTTGAAAGCTCGGCCGCAGGATGCTCATAAGCGGGACCGAACGAAGGCGCGCGAGACAAAGAACGTGAAGGTATGGCAGGCGTCCTTATTGCAGTACTACCAGAAGCGGACGCTTGTCGGGACTGGGGACGATGAGACATGGGCGTCGAGGCAGAAATTGAGAAACCTTGTGTGGAACTAGTTATTGAGACGTTGCGCTGGTGGCCCCTCTTAGGCTTGGGGTCGTCAGCAAGCAGGTCGGGCAGTTCGCGAACCCAAGTCCCGAAACCAGCTGCTGAGATGCGCTGCAAGTCGTTCTCGGGATCGTCGAGAATGTTGAACACTTTGTTCGCTAGCACCTCTGCTACGGGTTGAGTCATACCTGCAAAACGGGTCATGAAAAAGCTGACGGGGTCTCGAAGAAAATGGCTGAAAGAGCCGCACGCTCCGTGAGCGGTGTCTGTCCAGGGGTTACAATGGTACAGCCAGGTGTTAAAAAGGTACATGCATATGAATTCACGGGAAAGGAAAGAAGGGGTGCAGACACACGCACATGTTGATCAATACAATGCCAAGTGACCATACATCTGCTGCACGAGGACGGTATGTCGGCGCCAGATTGTTTCTACATTCTGTGGCAGAATCGTGAGTGTTACACATAACAAACGGAATATGTACCGTCGGTAGAAGACATACCGTAGCTCATGTATGGAGCACTACCACAGTCCATGTCCGATGACTGAGCGTCAGTGGTCGACAAACCAAAATCCGTAAGTTTAACCACAACTCTACGCTCCTGGGTACCGTCAGGAAGGGTATCCCAACCGTCAGTGACAATGAAGTTTTCAGGCTTGATGTCCCTATGGAAGACATGCTGGTCATGGCAAGCTGCAACAGCATCACACATCTGCGAAAACATCGACGAGATGAGACGAAGCCGGGTACGGGAAAGCTGCTCGGCAGGATTCATGTTGGAGAGAAGGCTGGGAGTAGGGGGGGTACGAGAAGAGCATGAAGACGAGTCAGGTGAATCGGCCTCGTAATGATCGCGAGCTTGTTCGAGAAAGTAGAACAAGTCCTCGCCTGGAACATACTCCAGAAGAAGAAGTAGCAAAGATGGCGTTTGAAGAGTCCGATGAAGGGTAACGATGTTCGGATGCGAATGCAGAGATTGATGGATCGTGACCTGCGAAGAATGATATCTACAAATGGAGTCACACTATTCGTTGAAGATAACACACCTCTGACATTTGTGCCGCCAAAGCTTCCTCGTCCAAGTTTGCCTTCGAGAGACACTTTAATGCATATTCGCGTCCATAAACAGTCTTGGGTCGTTGTTTGGACATGCCCTCAAGGTCCAACGTGCCAACCGTATGATCGTCTTCAGATGGAGGGGGACGATATAGAACCTCGCAAACTAGATATACAACAGCATAACTCCCAGCACCAAGACGCCGGACCACTTCGAATTCCTTTGCAGGCTGCTCATAATCGGGTGTATCTGGGCGGACAGATACAGCATCGTCAATTGAGACCAGTGTAATCGTTTCTCCTTGCAAGGTGGCACCTTCGCCCACGATATCTCCAGCACCAAGGACGTCTTCCAACGCGGCAGAATCGACAGACTGCGTTGGCGAAGGAGGTCCGGAATCAAAAGGAGTTTTGGTCGCAGAGGAAGATGACCAGGGATGAACACTGGGCAACGGGCTAGGAGCTTCGCGAGAGGAAATATAGGGACTTCTAAGTGGTTTTGACGACATGATGGAAGGAGGAGAAGATAATAGATTAGTAGTAATAGAAAGAGGACGCGAGAAAGAGTATGAAGAGCGGTTTGAGAGAGAGTCTCTGTGAACACGCTTGTTGTTCAAGGAGGAGGGAGGTCGAGCAGAGGAAAGTTCATTATGGCGAAAATAGTCACTATTGTCTTTACCAATGGCGGATTTCGTGGAAGCTTGTGATGAGAGCGGTGGATAAGCGGGATACTGCAACATCAGGGAGTTGACAGAGGCCTCTGGCTCTGGGCGAACAAGCAAAATAGTCCGATTCAGACGAGACCGGCTGGAAGTCTGAGCTGGTCAAGGCGTAGACACATGCAGCAGCACAGGGAGTGAACGACGTTCCCGGCAACGCCGCAAGAAATATCGAGACCTGGGACAGGGAAATCTAGAGAACTAATTGAATTAGCGAGTGAAATAAGCGAAATATGACTCGACGTCGTTGCCAGCGATGAGCAGAGAACTTTAAGCGGCGTGGAAGTAGCGGCAAGAAGACTTACTAGCAAAGACTATAGAGGCAGGAGGAAAAGAGAGGAGAAAGATGTGAAATTGAACTGTGGCTGGGATGTAAAAGTTGTGACCATGTGCTCGAGCGGTTCTCGACCATGCGCTATCATGTCAAACCCAAACAACACACACGTTGATTCGTTATTTTCCCACTTCATGTACTAATTCACTGTTATGTATATTGCAACTAGCACAGCCGTTCAAACTCTTATCTTGCGCAGCCAATTTGCTCCATTACTCTCACCCATTCTGTCTCCATTTCCTCCTGCTCCTTTTGCCCTACCGAGCCTTTTGATCTCACAATTAATGCACTTGCTTCTTTTCCTTTCCCATTCTTTAGTAGCCACTCCGCCCATGCAATCGTCGCTTCCAACACGTTGGCCTTTCGCCACAATTCGTATATTTCCTTGAGCACAATCGCATCCCCTTTTTCTTCTGCTTCAAGCTGAAACATCTTTTGCCATACTTTTCCGGTAATGATAAATCGGCTTTGCATATGGCGCAAGTCTTGCAACTTGAACGCCTTCGCCGGCTCGTTCGCAACCTGATCCGAATTCAATTCGGATGGTTTGCAACGGCTTTTTTGAAAAGCGGTAACGTACTCCAGAAGCACTTGTTCGTGTAGCGAGGAGTCGCCTACACTTTCATTTAGGAGTTCCTAAAACCAACGCATTGTCACAGCGCTTCTCTTTACAGTCTTTCCGAAAACTTTACCTCATAGACTCTCAACCGTACATCGTGCTCCATGTCTTCTGACATACCCCAAGTCCACACATGCACAATATTTTCGTCTTTTAGGGATACTGATCGCCTGGCCTCACGCCATACTTTGCCGACGGCGTCGAGGTCCTCGTTCAAAGCTTTCATTGCCATTAGCCGGCCTATCCACACCGCGGCAGATTCAGGAGCTCTGGATGTATACCTCCTTGCCGTGTTCAAAGCCTTGGCAGGTTCAATTGACCCTCTTCGAGCAGCCTCTGTCACCAGCTTAATGTGAGCGCACAATAAGGATGGAGAGTTTAACTTTTGACGGTGAATCAGTGCCTGCAACGATGATAACACGTAAAGTTTCTGTGATTGGATGTGCGTTAGCGTCTGGCTTAGTCCTGCTTAGTCCCAATTCGGTTCATATGATAATGGAAAAGCGGGAGATATCCCTTCGCAACTGGTTACCCCCAACCAGGTGCCCTGCGCTTCCGGAGTGATCACGAGCACAGCAACTAATTTCTCGCGCGGAGCTGCAAATTATACTAAACTGCGACGGGTACTCACCAGATTGTCGTCCGGATTGATCACAGAATCTTGTTGGCTCCAGTCCAGGGCAAACTGCGCGTAAACTTGACAAACTGATTCCTCCTGTGTGTCTGACATGATGGAAATCAGCATTTCATTGGCACGGCGGACGCCCTCAATCAGGGCCCGTCCTCGAAGTGTTTCGACGTTTGGATTGGATGATGATGAAGCTTGCGACTCTGAGTCTGAAGAAGACGTCAGCAGACGCGTGTAAAGGATCTTGATCGCACGCGGATGTTGAGGTAGCGTTGACCGGAGGAGGCCATCTAGATGACTGATAAGTGATTCCCGTAGGGTCGGAGTTGAGGGATATGAGGTGATCAGCTGGTTGAATGATTCAAAGAGTTCAATTTGTGGCAGAGCTACACGAAGTAAACGTTGAATCAGTATTCGTAACGGGAAAGTATCAGTCGGGTATATCAAGCGACCATGCCAACAACATCAATGGATGAAGATGATGTGAGGCGTCGAAACAGCAACCTGCCACTGTGACGGTACACATCTTGACCGGCGAAACACAGGCAAAGCACACATAAACACCCCAAAACTCAGAGAGGTGGGAGATGAAATAACAGGCAGCATGGACAGGAACAGCTCACCTTGAACAGCACTATCCATAACAGCTTTTATTATTACCCCATCAAGGATCTGTTTTCGGGCTGCTGCCCCTTCGTCTCCCTCTTGATCCAATCTTTTCCATTCAGTATCCCTAGCTTCCACAGCGCCCAGAGATGTTATACCTCCATCCATATCCACGTCCAAAAAGTGGTCATTCTCTGATACGACAGCTTTTATCTTTTGCGAACCATCTTTCAGCTCTCTATTGATTCCAAGCACATCCCATCTTCGCCTTAGACTCTCAACAAAACCCAACTCCATCTTGACATACTCTGTCCACATCCCAACATTGTCAGAGTTAAATCTAACACCACGTTGGAGAAGCGATCGAGCGGTCGAAGGTGAAAGATGAGCCAGCTCGTGAGATGCAGCTAGGATGTATAGTGAAGGAGCATTAGGGTGTAATTGTAAGGCACTGTAAAAAACAGACGACGATCATCATGAGTCAAAACAAGTTGAAGCAAGAGCTGAACAAGACGAACCGTGCAGTTATTCTTCCAACCAAAGAACGTGCACCTTCCTTCTTTGCGAGCTGGATGTATTCGATCCAAAGACCAACATCTGATTTGAACCTCTTCAGTGCCCGTTCAAATATATGGAATTGTCGGCGTACGAGCGCGAAATCCGAGACGGTGACAGGCGTTTTAGGAATTTCTGGGGCAACCTTGAGCATTGACAAATTGTAGATCGATGCTCGTTATATACTTAGACGCTCCACTCTTTTTCTTCGTAGATGTTCCAAGCCCATCTCGTACGATGCATACCGTAAGAAGTCGGCCTTTTTGGCAACGCGACGAACAAGAGCAGCTTCAAAGGTTGATCTTTGCTTCATTATTTGTTTCGTTTCAACCTACATATTCTCTCTGAGTGAAAGTGTTATTTTTTGGGTAAAGGGCTTCGCTCACGACAGTGAATACTTTCTTGTCGACGAGATCTTTGAGCTCATCGAGCATCTATGAGGAAAGTTCAACCTGGGGCCTTGGGCCATAGTCTGAGACTTGCCTGCTCTTGTTGGAATTGAACTCGCTCCATCTTGAAAAGCTTTGAGAGTACAAGCTGCAGAGGTGCTCACTGTTGGTTGTGAATGGAAAAGAATTAGCGCTCGAAAAGTTCAAGCGGCTCATCGGACCGGAGCGGCTAAAGAAGCTCAAGAGCCAATGCAAGCTACTACACAGATAAACCTGCACCACCATCTCAATGGGACCAAAGGTCCACCACCGTACAACTAGCTCATCTAGACTAGGGCCTCATTCCAGAAATTCTTCAGCAACTAGACTGGGTACAAACCTACAATTCACTCAGAAAGACCCACAATATAACACCAACAAGCAGCCGCAGCCAGCATTGAACAAGAAAAATGCTTTGGGACATACACACGACGTATGTCACTGCGCTTTATACATTCAACTTTGAACTTAGTGCTCTCTAGAATCATGGAAGGATTTCGACCTTCCAAAGAATAAACAGCTCTCACCGGATAGCCTCAAAAGACCAACTTCCACCTTCTCAATCAGTCTCTAAACGTCCCACCAATACAACTACAAAGGCCAATGGGACGAACACGAAAAGGGGCTTTTTAATTGCCTCTAGCCCCAGCGACGAAGCTGATGATGATGAATGGGTCTCTAGTGAAAGTGGGGCAGCTACTCCCAACTACATTGAGAGCTCTGATTCAGGTGCCGGATCAGAGCTGGTCACGCCGGCTGCAATGGCCAAATTGCTTGACAGAGAATCGTCGACGAAATTTGAAGCTACGACAAGGATGGTGGAAGAGCACGACAGAGAAAGAGCCGGTGGTGAGGCAACACCTATTCCTCGCGTGGATACCACACGTCCAGTACAAGCACTTGACCCTCAGCCGCCTCGAGGCAAACTGCCTGCCGAGCCCCAGCTTGAACCATTGCGTCCTGCCCCTGCACCTCCCCTACCATTAGCGTCTCTGATTTATAATAAACGAGCTAGTCTTCCTGTAATGGTCAATTCAGCTGAACCATCATCAATCGATAATCGTGCTGAAGTTCCTCGACCTTCGCATAGGCGGCGTCCATCTACTCGTCCACCATCTACGCATTCGATCTCCAGCAGACATGAGCCTTTGCGACCGCATCCCCTAATTCGAGGTCAATCGTTTGGCCTCTCTACCAATAAACTTGCACCTCTGGCAATGACCTCTGATGTTGCCTCGGCGCAATTGTCATCCACCCCTCCTGTTAATTATGAACAAACTCGGCATCATCCGAGCCCGTTGTCTTCTTCTCCTACTACCACTATCTCCGGTTCCCCACCTTCACCTTCCAACCTCCACCACTTGCATCAGAAGCAGCCATCAAGACGGACATCTATATCTTCTTCTCGCTCAGTAGCAACCCTTCCTGCCCATTCCCTTCGTGATCCACCTCGACAAGGGAAAGATCGCAATCGTACCATTTCAACGATTTCTACCGTGTCTTCTTCAGCTGCAATTTCTTCTCTGGCCCATATTCCTGCCACTCGTCCGCCAAGCCCGCAACGTCTGTCTGTCGTGTTTCCTCCACCCAGTCATCCTCAGTTCCACACGGCAGGTGTGCATGCACTACTCCCCCCGCCCTATCTGACCAACCATCTGACTATCCTGGCTCATCGAACACCTCTTCGGGAGAGCTATGATCGCGTCAGACATGCCAAATTAATAGCTCGGAGGTGACGATTATTTTTTTTCAACGGTGACATAGCGGCGAATATATCTCATCTTCACATATCTACTGGGTCCTTTATTGTATACGTTAGTCTCCCTTCCCCCATTTTGGAGAATCTTTCGCTCATTCGCTGCATACCGAAGACTCGGGCTCGTATACTTAAGCTGTCATTATTGCCTTGTCGTTTCTTCCCCTTATTGAACTCAATACACATCCAGGTTGTGCCCTGATCTGTTATCTCAACATATAGAAACCATTCGTCGTTCTTTACTCCCCTATGCACCAAGCAGATTCACTTTTGTTGATATATGTACATGTAGGTCAGTGAATTCTTACGGTGTTTTGCAATCAGTAGGGACTACTTGTTGCCGTCGACATGTCAAGTTCAAATTTATTATTACTCATGTTCGTTCTAATTTTCTCCAGTTGAAGTCATATCCAGCCGTCTCAGTTTACTTTGCAGCAGCAGGTAGTTCACTAGGCTTTGAAGAACTTAGTGGGTGGTCATTGACGGGTTCTATCTCTAATCGTCATCGTGATCTTGAAGCGACCCCTCCCCATTCGATTTTTCCTAACCTGTAGGCCTGCTTCAAGTTTCGTCATGAGAGTGTATAACAAGAGGTCCTATTAATCGATGCCTTAGAAATAATTCAATGTCCACCTCCACTATGTACGCCTGAATAGTTTACAATCGAGTATATCTCAATTCTGAAGATACTGATCAACAATCTCCTTAATACGCGGGTCGGCTCCTTTCAAAATCTCCAGCTGTTGGTTCTGCAACAGGCAAATATTGGTCAAATTTACACGATATCAAGCGAAAATCTGCTTACCCAGTATTTCTCTTCCAGGTCTTGTCCTTCCTTGCTCAGGGAAAAGTCACTCGGTTCCACGACTTCAGCAAAAGAAACGTATCCTCCTTTGAGCTTCTCTTCAAAGCCAGCTCCCCCGACTGCAGCCCAAACAAGTTGCCGACCACCTTCTTCAGTTGTCATTGCAACTAATCTTTCCATGAGATGATCAAAAAAGGCTCTGATTCCGGTGAAACTTGAACGAAATCCACTGTAACAATATCCTGGATTCACGGCGTCGACAATTATAGAGGGATGGTTGGCAAGGCGGGCCTGTAGGGCGCGCGCGAAGAAAACGTTGAGAACTGGACAGAACCATGACTCTTCGAGGGTTTTGCATTATAAGAGGAAATTGCACGTACGTTTCGAGTCAAAGTAGTGGTTTTCCAAGCGCCTAGAGAAATCCTTGACTTTCAGTGACCCAAACGCAACTTCAAAACAACTTACACATTTTTATAATAGTCGACGCTTGAGAGTGCGTCGATCATGTTGGGCTGGCTCACGAATTTTCTACTCTTACTGTTCATAGCCCAGTAATGAACGTCACTGGAAACGAGAACGATCCTTGGCTTCGTCTTGTACTCCTCCGCGGTTTTTATCATGTAAGGGAGGAGTAACAGCGTATGTAGAGACGGAGCTATGGCGTTGGTTTGGAAGCTAATTAACGAACGCAAGATGAGGACTCCATTACGACGCTGTTACAAAACATATCATAAGACTCACATAACGGAGTATCCATCTTGTGTTTTTTCATAAGAAGGTGTACCGACCATACCAGCATTTTCTACCAGTATGTCGAGGCGGCCTCCTTCGCGTTCGAACCGATCTGCAAATTCACGTACGGAGGCGAAGCGTGAAAGATCGAGAGGCCAAGCTTCAGCTTTAGTGTATCCAGTGTCTTGCGATATTTCTGCAGCAACAGTAAGAGATCAAAGTTTGCAAAGCAAAGTGTAGACGTACTGGAAAGTGCTGCATTGCCCTTCTCCTCGCTACGAGAGGTTATGATCAAACGAGCTGGGTTCATGGTAGCAAAATGTTTGGCAGCCTCAAAGCCGAGGCCACCATTTCCACCTGTGACGATAACAGTCTTGCCAGTGAGGTCGACTTTCTCGACTGGTTTGATTGTCTGAAGCTGTTCGCGAATGAAGCGCCACAAAGTAATATGACCCATTGTTAAGGGAGGATGATTTCAGTGTTTAACGATGTTAAGGAGCATCGTGAATCAGTATATATACCCTATGTTTAAGTTTCGAGGGATGCCGGTGAGCTGACGTTGGCACGCTAATTAATAAGTCTATGCGTAAGTACGGACTTGTAATAGCTTGTGAAACTGATACGGTCTTGTCTTGCCTTGCCAAATACAGACAGGGGCTGTTCACCAAGCGCCTGAATTACGTTGCTTAGTCACGTGGCTGAATACTTCCACGACTTCCGCTGCCAGCGGCGCATACAGACGCACGCGTTTACAGTTCTCTCTTCAGCTCGGTCTGCTTTTGTTCATCGATCTATCGATAGTCCAACCCCCTAGGAATCAAAATGTGGCTCACAGATGGACAGAGTGAGTAGACTACACCTGTTACTCGAAGCCTATATGTAATGAACCTCGAAATACAGAAATTGGAGTAGCTCTCACAACTTTCGGAGCTCTCTTTATGCTCCTCGGAGTCATGCTCTTTTTTGACGGAGCTCTTTTGGCTCTCGGTAACGTATGGGGTCAATCTCTCTACCTGTTCCCTTCTTATCTACTTCGTTTTCAGATATTATTCGTTTCCGGTCTGACCCTCATCATTGGTCCTCGCAAAACCTTCTACTTTTTCGCGCGCAAGGAGAAACTTCGAGGGTCAATATGCTTCATAGGAGGAATACTGCTAGTCTTCTTCAAATGGCCTTTCTTTGGAATGATAATAGAGACGTTTGGATTCTTGAACCTCTTTGGGTACGTGTCAAGCTGGTTCCATTGTTATGCTTCACACTGACCATTTAAATGTAGAGACTTTTTCCCTGTAGTCATAACTTTTATGAGACAGTTACCGTTTATTGGTACAGTGCTGTCGCTGCCCGTGATTCGTACAGTAAGGTCCTTCTTCGCTCTGTATGCATACTTTACCGACAGCGCCTACACAGGTTGTAGACAAAATTTCAGGGTCTCGAACATCGGCTGTATAAATCGAAGTTCTGTTCATATGTTTTTTGACTTCAAGATTGGCGACTATGAGTTATGTTTCATTGAATTTTTAAGTCAGCAACTTTCAAGCCTCCATCGCATTTGCATTTGTAGCTCACGCTCATACTGATCATGAATAATTCTCATATTTAGCAACCATGTATGTACGAATTCACCGTTAGGAGTTCCAACCCACGAGACTATCTTATCAGTTATTATTTTCTACATCTTGCTTGTATTTTGTCAGCGGTTAGCGTCCAAGATGCAACCGGGAGGTCAACATTTACCTGTCAGTCATACTGCTTGTTTTCGCACACCCCACACTCTTTCTAGCAAAATGTCCAACAAAGCTTCGGGCCCAGGGGTCTCTGTTACACACCAAACGCCGTGGTATTTGTTCCCCGTATCTTTGTCCATTTGAGAAGTTGACTGCACCTCGACTTGGGCCGGGAGTGCAACTGACTCTAAATCCGAGAAATTTGTCTTCTCTAACTGTGCTTGAACTTCTGCTCTGTTGGCGCCCGGAGCATATGCAGTTTTGTCTTTGCGCCTTTCGACCACGACCATACCGCGAGTGAGGTCCCCTGTGCTATAGTCACTGTGAATTAGTTTGTCGGCATTCTCAAGGGCAGACAACCCACCACTCGATGTCAAAATGCCTCTTAATGGCCTTCCATCCCGGAACGTTGTTTGTATCCATATAAGAATCGTCTGAGAGGGGCGGAAAGAACATTGCACACCATACAGCTACGATATCGTGGAGTTCCATGGCATCGCTCTCATACTCGTTCATAACGTGACGTGTGTGTGTCAAGAACGAGGATGTGAAATAAGTGACTGGCTTCGCGGAAGCTTTGGAAGAATCAAAGCCTGAGTCAACATTCTCTTGATACAATGAGAATGGGAGCTGATGAGGAGTGGTGACATCCAAAGGAAGTAACAGAAATCGTTCCAAAGGAAAAGGGAAGTCATAAGGTGTTTTTGGACTGAGAATATCTCGCGCTGCAAAAGGGTCTGCGAAGAAATTAACTGGGGAGCATTCAGATTCAAGACACAATCAAAAAAGAGTAACTATGTACTTGCATTCTGCAACGGGGCTCGTGTTTCCAGGAACGTCTAAAGCTCCGCCCATGCAGATTACTCGTCCCATTTTGGCAGAGACAAGTGCACTATCTTTCTGCATCATTCGAGCGAGGTTCGTGAGGGGCCCGACCGCGATGTGCGTAATGCTACGAGCTTCACGTTCCCGAAGAAGCCTCAACGCTACGTCGATACCTGATTCATCTACGTACTGAAGCTGCTCGGGATTTCCAGTGACATCGAATTCTGGATGACGTCTGTTGATATTTCCTAAGCCATCCCTATACTATAGTCAGCTTGAGCTCAAATCGAACCAACATTGCTGTTTGACCTTCCGTGAAAATAGGAAGCACTATGCAAAGCACCTTGAAGGGGGCCCTCGCTGCCATGACAAACAATGGTTTTGATGGCATTGAAGAAATTTGGATACCGAACGGCATCTTCAGGATAGAGATCCAAGTGCCTCTGAATCACCTGGTATGTTTTCAAAACATTGGAACTAAATGAGAGGAGCTCTTAATGGCGTTCGGACAGAAATCACTTGAACTCGGACGAACTAAGCGGAATCAAGATCGGTATTTCCTGCGAACATAGTATGAGCGTATTGTCAGCAAGGACTAGAGCAAGATAACAACAAACCATATGATACAATGATTGCCAAAACGTCCAGTTCCGGCGAGGCAAGAGCAAACAATCTGAACAGTCCCAGGAATCACAATTGTGCTAAAGCCATAGTCGAAATGACTTACAGTGCGATAATGTCATCTACGCCTGGGTCTGTATCAAATATCACTGGTGTCCTTTTGAGATTGGAGCGAATCATGATGAGCGTTATCGAACAAGGTGCAGTCCGTTGCCTTGAGTTGTTTTTGTGTCATGAACGTCCAAACGTCGGATCAACCTTGTGGTTTTATGCTTTGCTGCGGCTGCGAACATTCCACTGAGGATAGTTCTGAATTTGCCATTTTGGAGGGCGAAGAGCTCCAACTTACGTCCAGTGGACAAAGTGGAAAATCAATGGACTATGCAAGACGTGGGATAGTCCGCGCCGTCAATCATCGCCGGGACGAAAATTGACTTACCGGTCGCCCTCAGTGCATAGCCTCACCTACATTCCAGCTCTAAACAAGCGCACCGCAAGCCTACACTATTGCTTGCACAACGGTCTCACCCAAACTTGCGGGGACGAGCTTCCATTTCGATTGAGTGACGGGGCGCGTGGCATTACGCTTGAGCAGCAACCTGCAGCAACCCCCTCAATTTGACAGCAGACACGTTCATACCTGTTCAGTGAGTCACCGGTTCGTTATTGTCAGAGATCAAACCTCCGATGTTGTTTTAGACTATGATTTAAGCAGCCTAGTGAAGCAGCATTAGCCTCACGAGGGGCATGTATAGCAGGCTAAGGAATTAGTGACTACTCTTCTCACAGCCTGATTCGTGAACGAGGCTCGAGTATGATGATAACGTAGGTTCACCTGCTGGCGCAAAGGTACCACAAGTTCACCGTTCATATTTCTTTCTTTGGAAAAATAAATAATGATAATGTTCACGGTAGTAAGTGTATGTGATAATTTATCCCGTCTCTCAAATCGTAGCTTGACTGGTTGCGGGACCGGCATTCGGATCCAGACCAACTTCCGTGTTATTCATTGACATAGATAGACCGGGCGCAATACCTGTCTTTGTTCTCTCCGTCTTGCACTAACTGTTGTGGGCAAGTCAAATTGGGAGGCCATAGCGACGTTTGAGTGACATGCTGACATTTTTAGAACATTCATGAACATTGCTAACGTCCTTTACAGTATTTGATGAATGGATGGGGGTCCCGCTTTTTTATAGGATAATATCTGGATAACCATCGCGAAGCACTGTAGGTGAGCTAGTTTATTGTTCCGTACCCCTGAAAGCTGGTTGTTTAGCAGGTTTGCAACGCTCCAAATGAAATAAAAGCTATCGTTTCCTTCGGAAAAGCTTCATTGATCCGGGAGAATATACAAGGTAGTGCCACCCCCTCTACGGCTCTATGAGCTTCTACGAGGACTCTCAAAAGGCTCCTGAGCAAAAGGAATTAATTCAGTTACTTAGCCTATCAAGGTCGACTTCACGATCATGTTTCGGACATTCCTCGTAGAGCATTCTTCCATTTTCTGTTCGTGCCTATTATCGCGAACCACTTTCATAAGTACCTTGTACTGATCCGACTTGGAAGGGTGTAGCAGTGCATCATCGCTACAATTGGTCTATGACATCCCTTGGGATTTCTTTCAGTTCAACCTTCAGAACGCTCCGGTATCAATTAACCTCAGCTGGTGAAGTTTGTGAGTCCAATTCTCAAATCAATGTTCGCTATCAAGCAAATCAATGAATATCTGACTGTTGGATCCTTATCTTGTCCTTCAAAAGAGGTAGTCAGTATGATGGTTGATGGATGCGAGACTTTTGCTCACTTTTTGCTCACTTTCGCGCCCTCGTTTTTTTTCCATCATTGATCCATCATTTTGAATCATTACTCTTTCTAAGGCCCCCGTTTCTTCGCCTTCGAAAACCATTCTGATTGAGAATCCATATCAGAATTAATGATGTTGGGGAATTATGGTGTATGCATTCTCAATTTTCTTCATTCTCACGTCGCAATTTAGTTATCAAGAAGACCTCTGTAGATCTATTGACATGATACTATCATCTCACTCGTAATTTGTCCATAGTTCCTGGTGACTCGAAGTTGACCTATAATCGCAGAAACTCCAAGAAATGGCGGGATATACTGAAATACTCTTGTTGCGGTATCTGTGGCGCTGTGGCGCTATGCCCCACACACACGTTATCCAGACAGAGAGCATAGAGTTGTCCTCAGTCGGTCATCAAGTGAAATCGATGACAAGGCTCCCGCATGAGATAATGAACCTCGAATTTGAGAGATGCTGATTATATTGAGACAGCTGCAGGCTTGACACAATGATAGCAACTGCGCTCCGGTCATCTAATGAGCTGTACACTCCTGTCTCGAAATGATTTACCATGGGTCCCAGAGTTTTTCCGTTCAATCATTACATTGAATACCTCTGTATCATAGTTACTTCGTCTTAGTCTGGCGTTGAATGATCATGTCAACAGGAATTGTGGTCAAGTCCGGGACAAATGGACTTGGTCCCGATTCGATTTTTGTGTAAGCGACTCCCACGCCAGCTGGTCGCGTCCAAAGAGTCCTGATCTAGGTCCTTCCCGAATCCCTCTTGTAAAGGCAGGAGCCTGAAAAAGGCCTAAGAAGGCTAAAGTTCATGCGATACGTTCTCATATTGTCCATTGGGTGGCTAGGTAAATCAATTGTCATCATCTCTTTTGTAGCTCTTCCGAGATCCTTCAAGTTTCAGGTCCCCGTTATTTATACCCCAGTGGACTCGGAGCTGCGTCAAGTCGTCGCCAGTAGAAACTCAGTCAATCTCAGTCATTTGAGCGCGCCCCACAAAGCAAAGCTAATTCAAGAGTTAATTTATCCGGCGTCGCAAAGTAGAGCATCTGAATAGCCTAGTCTTCACTGCAGTCTGCAGCCTGTCTACAGGCGTGTACGCATAGTCAGGCAGCGTCCGACGGTGTGCCAAAAAAATCGGTGAAACTTCAAAACGCAAAGGAAGCCGACGGAATCAAATACTATAAAAAAAATTCAATTACCGGAGTAGCTCCCGTGAATCCCCAACGAGATCGTCCTTTGACGTTGCAAAGTCTACGAGTTCAATGTCCATTTCTCAACCTCTGAGATTGTGATATATATCAGAATCACAGTTGCATATCTCGAAGCATTTGAGCTTGAATGTACTAGAATGGAACTCATATTCCAGAGCCTGAATGTTATATAGCAACGAAGATCTGAGATTTACAAAAGTAATAAATTCAGCAGATCGCCAGAACCGTTATCTTTTGAATTTGGGCCTTTTTGGAAAAAGCAATCCGAACTGTATTGGATCAACTTATTTTCTTGAATTGATCATGAAGGTTACGTTTGTACGTATTCGTTTGTTACGTGCCTGATGCTGGTTGGAACCTCTTCTATACTTCCTGGTCAGTTTCCCGAGTGTTTTACGGATAGGATAAGCCATATTTCCTTAAAAGGTAGATTAATGGAATGATAACACAAACATATTTGTTAAAAAACATAAAATAAAATAAAATAAATTGTAAAATATTTCGGGCACGTGTCCGCAACTGAACGGAAGACAAATATAATCAAAACAGCCGAGTCCGAAAGACTGGCCACATTTCAAAATCTTACGTTAGGAAAGAAACCAAGGCAAACATAAATATTTCCCCTCATAACCGACCGCGCTTACAGCATAACAACATATTTTTTTTTGCTTCCTTCGTTTCGTCTAGCTCTTACTCATTGCTTGCAAGCTTCGTTCCAGCAAGTCCAAAGTGCAGAATATGCCCCGCGTCCACCCAAAATCGAATGAAGACGGCGAGATTGAAGGTATGAGCGCGTAAGTGACCCTTGGTCCTTCATATCATTTGCTTTAACAGAAAGCGCTCTGTAGTACTTCGACCCCGAATCAGGGTCAATCCGCCCGAAAGAAACATGTATGTCCTACTTGTGAACGATGCTTTACAACCAGTGGCCATCTTGCCCGCCACTCCAGAGTGCATACAGGGGAGAAGAACCACAAATGTCCTTTCCCCGGCTGCGATACGCGATGCTCCAGGCAAGATAACCTACAACAGCAGTGAGTTCTTGTTAATCTATCCTCACTCTTTTACGCTTGCTGAATATTTCTCTAAAGCTATAGAATCCATCTATCCCCTGGCTCACGCCGTACATCTTCGCGTTCAGCTAGTTCCCGGCGTGGAAGGCGCGCAACAACGACTAGCGACGGTAATACCACTCCGGCTTCACAGCAAGATTATAATATAGCTTCTGACCAGCCTCCACTATCTCCACCTCCTCTGGTTCCAGCGACCGTATCAACACCTTCATTATCTCCGCCTCCATTAGAGCCAGCTCGTGCTCCCGGCGCAGACGCAAGATATAGTCCGCCGCCAGATTCACCTCCACCATTAGCTCATGCGACAATATCTGGGCCTTACCCGCACGCCCAGAGAGCATCTCCAACATCAAGCGCCACATCTTCGCCAGATGCCGCGTCATTTCAATCTGCCGATGCCACGCTTCGAATATCTCCACCCACACTGGCATCAGTACATTCCTCGACTTCCGCTCACTCCAATGGATACAGTTTTCGTACTGGTGCGACTTACCAGGAGCATCCTGGAAACAATGCTGGATATTCATACGGACAAAATGCCAGTCCAGTGTCGGAAACGTACTCCCAGGCCACCTCAGAAGGTTATTCAAATGGTCAATACTCTCTACCACGTATAGATACTCTTACTTCAGTCAAAGACGACTCGGCGGTAGCCGTTCCAAGCACATCTCTGACTGGGGTGAACTCACGTCACTCGATATCACATATCTCTCACTCTCATCCGCAGTCAGCCTACCCGCGTATGATGTCCTCATCTATGAATAGCAGGCCCAGCACTGGACCACCATCTCCCGCTTCATCACACTCTACTTCTCACTCTGTAGTTTCTCATTCTGGACCTCCCACTCCTAATGGGTACACAAATTACGATGCAGATGGTTCACAGTCATCACCATATGATCAAACCTCTCCATTGTCAAATCATTCTGGAGGTTCGATCCTTGAGCCTTCACTCAGTCGTTATTCGCCACCGCCCGTTCTTGCACCTATCCATGGTTTCACATCGCATGAGTCTATGGAAGCTATATCTCGATCTGGCCGTGTCATGAATGAACAATATGAGCGGAGGCCCTCCATTCGAGACGATTATTCTGATCGTTATGCGCACTACGAGACGCGTTATGTGCCCGACGAACCCCGCTATGGGCGTCATGTGTATGGCGTAGCTCAGGAGCGACAAGCGCCTGTTCAGACTTACATGCCGCATCAACCGTCCTCGATGGCCAACTTTCACGACATGTATTCTCCTGGGGGTGTGAGCCTACATCATGGAGCTTGGAAATCTGAGCAGTTGACTAATAGAGGTATGAAAAGTATTAATGCACTCGTGCAATAGGAGCAAACCCTATTGCCATGGTTGTACAATACTCCTAGGTGCGTATGCACCCGGATGGGATTGATCGTACTGGACCAAGATATTTTCGCGCATATTTCCTTCTATCTGTTATGCATCTATAATTTACATATCTTTGCACGCTATTCACCTGCGGTTGTTCAATGTTCTCTCATGCCCTCACTCATCATAAATTCCATCGAGCAGTAAAACTACGTAACTTTCTTATAATCATTTCATATGTACTCCATTGTAGAGAAATACCACTTATTCATTGTATATATAACAATTTGGGAACGAGTTGAATCCAATTTCTCTAAATATCCTCAGACACTCTCTTTGCACTCCTTATGCAGTATTGGTACTTGCGGCCAAAACTTCGAGCTCCACAGAATCTACTGTATGTACTACTGCGAGAACCAATATCGTCGAGAGAAATTTGAATACACATAAAGTTCACAATCCGTTCCCAGGAATTAAGAATACTTCCATTATCGAAGTTGTTCTCGCTCAATCATTAATCATATCTCGCTGTAAAGACGGACGATGGGAAAACACGGACGACTGAGATAATCATTGGAAACTCGTTGTCGACACGACTCAACGTACACGAGTTTCCGTACCTCATTCTCGAGGAAAAAAGTTGTTCAATGTAACTTCGCGTTTGATTGGACGATTTCTTGGAAGAGCTTATACTTTTGAGCGTGAAGCCCTCGTCGGAATCTGTAAACTTCTGCAGAACGTCCAGTGATATCAAACTCTAATTAGTCTACTTCCACGATTCGATTGGACTTCGAATGACATTCTCAATGACGTGAGAATATATGAAGGGCCATCCCGTGACATTAAAAATGTAGCCTTCGGGAAGCAAGTACTTGACTAGACTGAGTTTGTGAATTGGCGGAAAAAATATGAGCAGAGTTAGCAGACTTCTCATGCCACTTACAGAAGATGAACACCAAGATTTACAGAACAGACACGTCAAGAGTCCAGAATGCAGAGATTCTATGTATACTCGCCCACTCAGTTAATGAGTACACGTTTCTACACAAGGTAAATCGCATGTTTCGTCAGCGGCAGACGAACCCTAGCTCCTTCAGTACATTCATTCATAAAAGATATTGTACTGGTTGCAATTGATATCCATTTGGATTGCCAATTATCATCCCTACCTGAGAGAGAGGACGTTTCACATATTTTGGTCGGAGGGAAATAACCAAAGTCAGGACGACATAGGGTTTCCCTCTCAATAACATTGAGTTCATCCATTGCCTAAGTCCATCTTTTCCGCTCAATCGTTATCTTGTTCAATTGCACATAATCGGGGTCTTCGCCGCTAAGTAAGGTCAAATCAAAGCCGGATGTTTTTCTGAGAACAAACGACACGCCCTCTGTATCCAGAGCTGATCTATGATCAAATTCATTACGAGTGCCAATCACCTCAGGCATAGGTTCCAGTTTCCTGTTCTTCTATTCTCATCTCGTAGAATAGGCCTACTGCTTCAGCTTAGTTCTTCGCGTATCCTATTCAGCTCGGACAGAAGTTTTAACATCAGATTGCCATCAATTTTAGCATGAAAAAAAGGACGTTAGGTCATGGGCTACTCGATCGAGAGAATTGGACTTATTGGAGATAGCCGGGATGGGATTTCGAGAAAGCGAAAGGCTTTGTGGTTCCAGAGCCTTGATCAGCTTCCGAATGAGCTTTCAGATTGGAAGGGGTACTGTGAGAGTGACGACTCGAAATCAGGATGTATGATGTTTTGATCGAAATGGCATTAGAGGGTGTAACTTTTCATGGATTATTTGAGGAAAGAACTCGTATCAGATGTTGCGGGTTTAAAATCCGACTTCTTCGAGGGATGACAGATCTAAATTTTAGCGAAAGTGCTTTGGTATCCTTTGATACGCTGCTAACCTCCGCTTCTGCCTATGAAGATATTGAAAAAGACGGTTCACATGTGGTATAGTCGAACACCCCACCTTTTCTGTTTCAGCAAGTCACAACGTGGTATGAACTATTGATCGATGGAGGTCATCCGTAGTAAGCCACAAAGCAGATAGCACGGCATATTATTCGACGGATACTGTTCCAGAGGTCATGCAGAAGAATGATCCAAACACTTACCCAATCTCTTGAAAGGGAAGGGTACTTTGATGTACCTACCGAGGAGTGATGTTGACACTGAGATGAATGTTGGTTCAGATCTGGACTGGTAGACGCAGAAATGTATATGATGTAACTGCTGCCTGGTTAGAGACTGTATGAACTTATGAATACGACTTGTTGATATTTCTTCTTGGCGTGATATTCTATGCCGACACTGACTTGCTGCAGACATTGAGAGTTCACGTAGTATGTCGGCTTTTGATTTGAATTATGTTTCCAAGCATTCAAGCAAAGTCTAGTCAACCCATCTTTCTCAACTCTCTTGGAGCAGTTACCCTAGCTTTCCGCAGATAGACCAGTTGCAGCGCTTCGACATCCTCTTGTACGATGACAATGACAGATTACATCCTCCGCAAAAGACATTTAAAGAGATGGGGCGTCAGTACAGTGTGCGGTGACGATTCCGTAAACAGTAAATTTGCCTGAGCGCTTAAAGCAACGTGATGAGAATCTCGGATCAATAACTGTATAGCTGGTCACCAGACGAAACCATTGAGCTCGCCGTACGAAAAGCACAGCGACAATCTCAAAAAATGACCGAATCACTGCGGTTCCTTGGCTCACTTACTGGCCACAAAGGATGGGTTACTGCTATCGCCACCTCGTCAGAGAACCCTGATATGATTCTCACCGCTTCCAGAGGTACTTGCACAATCTCAACAACATATTTCCGGACTCTAATATCACAGTAATATCCAGACAAAACAATCATTGTTTGGCAGCTAACCCGAGACGATGACTCTTACGGCTACCCGAAGCGTATCCTTCAAGGCCATAATCACTTCGTATCTGACGTCGTAATTTCTTCTGACGGTCAATTCGCCCTTTCTTCGTCCTGGGACCACACATTACGACTTTGGGACCTAAACACTGGGCTTACGACGCGTCGTTTTGTCGGCCATACCTCAGATGTTCTTTCTGTCAGTTTCAGCGCAGACAACCGACAAATTGTTTCTGGTTCGCGTGACAAGACTATCAAACTTTGGAATACTCTTGGAGAATGCAAATACGATATAAAAGATGATGGACATTCCGAGTGGTATGTCGTATCCTGAACTGAATTCGAGGCTCTTCATTCACCAAAACTCGAAGGGTGTCCTGTGTACGATTCAGTCCGAATGTCGTGAACCCGGTGATTGTGTCCTGTGGATGGGACAAGGTTGTCAAGGTACATATCCTCTTTCCGCATTGTGCATCCAGTGTGATGTTATCGTATATATTTGCTACTTCAGAGGGAACATACCCTATGAGACCAATTTTCCACCAAGATCTCTGACTTTTCTGTCTTGTTTTTGTGCGCCTCTTCGATGACTTTCCTTACATGTTCTTTTTGCAGGTATGGGAACTCTCCAAATTCAAACTCAAAACCAATCACTATGGCCACACTGGCTACATCAATACCATTTCTGTATCCCCCGATGGTTCGCTCGCTGCTTCTGGAGGTAAAGATGGTATCACCATGCTGTGGGACCTCAACGAGGGCAAACACCTCTACTCTCTTGAGGCCGGTGACATAGTCAATGCTCTTGTCTTTTCACCTAATCGATACTGGCTATGCGCAGCAACTGCTAGCTGCGTCAAAATCTTTGATCTCGAAAGCAAGTAAGAAGCTTTCTGTCTTTAATTTTTGTACCTCTTCTGACTCATGATTTTCCAAGGTCCATCGTTGACGAACTCAAACCTGCTTATGCCGAGGAGGGTGGCCGACAACCTGAATGTGTCTCCATTGCTTGGTCTGCTGATGGTCAGACTCTTTTCGCTGGTTTCACTGATTGTGCACTCCGTGTCTGGACCGTTACTTCATAGTTATTTGTCGACATATGTACATATATTCTGCAGTGTAGCAGTTGGTTTCAATGTCACAATCAGTCAACTATTTTAATGATTTCCAGCAGTGCACCGTTTTATAACTGAGTATTAGTGAGATTATCAAAGTTATCAAATATTCATCGATTCGGGGGCACTGCTGAGGGAGCCTTTTGGGACTCCTCGAATAGCTGCGTTGATATAAAATTCAAACAGATCTTTGGACTCGGGTTTGAACCTGATGAACTTTTCCTTCAACCTTGCCGCCTGTAATTGGAATTGCTCGGGACCGAAGGTTAGACTGTATTCGTGTAGTCCATAGTTTGCTGCCGATTCGAGGGCCATGTCAAGTAATTCGAGGATGTATCCGTTGATAGGATCGACTGACAATGCCTGAGAGGGAAAACAGGTAAGCACATGAAGAAAATTGAGCTAATAAAAGTACACTTGCTTCATGGTATTTGATTATTGCGTTGTCGAGATCGTTCATGAGGTGATAGACCAAACCCAGAAATCCTAGCGCGAGAGAATGACGAGGGTCCAGAAGTAACACCTTTTGGTATGCCTCCTTTGCCTGTTCATATTGCCTACTCATAGTCAGACTGCGAGTACAACATATTGTATCAAACAACACCTACTTGAGCTTTCGATAGCATGTCCCCAGGTTCACATAAGTGGTTGTCCATGACTGTTGAGAACTTTGTGTAACTTCAGCTAGATCAAGCGCACGTTGGAAAAGATTCGCAGCTTCCGCATACCTAGAAATACATGTAAGCATTTGAACTGAGTGGTGAAGAGAAGCACCTCACTTTCCGTGATTGTAGGCCATAACCCCACGCTCGTTCATCAATAATGGATCGCCGTCACACATCGAATACGATGCATTGAGGGCTTCGTCTGCTTGTTCATAGTTTGACAAAGTGATTTGTTCCATTCCCACAAACATTAACGGAAGATGGGAGCTTTATATTGTCAAATTTAGTTCCAAAATGGTCTGAAAGAAGAAAAGAAATACCCGGTGAACATCCTTGCACAAGTCGAATATGCAGTAACAGCATGGTCATGCTCGCCTTCCATGGCAAAGGTATGGGCAAAAGCTATCCATGCAGGTCCAAAACGAGGATCCATTAAAGATGTTTTACTGCGTCGAGCTGAGTAAGCGTTCGACGACAGGTTTCAACGCATACCTGAAATATTGACGAGCCTGCGCCCATTTCCCGTTACTGAGGTACCATACTCCAACAGCATACCAGCTTATGGGATTTTCTGGCTCGCGATCGACCATCTCATGAGCTAGAATGAAAAGTTTTGAGTGAAGATGCTTCATGTGATACATGCAAGCAATGTGTAACGGTGTTGTTGCGTTATGAATGGCGACGAGGCCGAGTATTCTGGATTCAGGTAAGAGTAAGAGTATATCCCAGACACGAGTTAAGAAAACCCACCGCGAAGTGATGACAAAACAATCAGACCAACGGAAGTTCGCATATAGAGCGTCGGCGAAACTGAACAGAACATCAGGATTGTCCCCTAGTCCGTATTCCGTGACCAATCGTTGGCGAGTGAGGGCATGTTCCTCTGTGTGTTTGTATTTACGCAGCCGTGTCGTGTATATCAGCTGAATGAACGCAGCATCCTGTGGCGTGTGTGATGCGTATGCAAGCCCTTGCACGAACTCCCACTCTGCATGAAATTAACGTGGCATAGCAGGTTGCAAGATTTGCACAAACCTTCCTCTGGTGTCATCATTTCTCCGCTCACCAGTTGCTCAAACGCATCATAACATTTGACGTCGAGAGCGAGTGCTTCCATGAAACAATTTTTGGCCTGATCGCCACGGTTAAGCTTGAGCATGAGAAGACCTCGAAGATGGCACATCGATGCTTCAATCTGGGTTAGCCTTTTAGCAAGAGGACAATAATTATCTGATTCAAAACTACCTTAATTCCTCCGTCTACATCAGGAATGGCAGGTTTGTTCTGCTCCAGGTCGCGGAAAGGGTTGGCTTCACCTAGCATTTCCGTTGCATCTGACCAGTTACCTTGACGGACCTGCTTAAAAATTAGCAACCTCTCTGGCCGTGTAAACCTGGGTGTGCTCATACCTGACACTGAGCAGCAAGATACCGACAGGCAACGCTCATATCTACTAGTCTTGACACGCTTTCCTGTGCGTCCTGTGTTGCTTCAATCATCCCAGTTGGGCCCAATGGTAAACGCGGTATGGGAGCACTGAGTGGCAAAGTATCGCGTTCTTTACCCTTACCTTTCGCTTCGGTGGTGGAAACGTCTCCATTGGTAATATTTAAGGGCGGTGTGGATGGATGATTCGGTGCAGAAGTCGGAAAAGGGCGCGTAAGCAGTCGCTCAGCACGAGAGTACTGGTGTTGCATAAAGTATGTCTGCGCGAGCCAGAACGCGTCATTAGGATCATCTAAAGCAAATCAGAAAAAAAACTAGGTGAATGTCATATACGACTCACTGGTCCAGCTAACAATCTTGTCGCCCCAGAAAGCGGCTGTTTCGTATAAATGTTGCATCAACGCGTCGTGTCTCCACAATCTCATCCTGTCAACCATTCCCCACTCATATTCTTCCTCGTCGTCTGCATCATCGTCTGAATGCTGGAAAATGCCGGTTGTGTCATTTGCCAAAGGATGAGGTCGATTTATACTGTCTTTTGGCTTGCGGTGTCTGCGCGGAGATGAGCGTAAAGGTGAAGCATGAAGGATAGAGCGATTTGGGTCTAGTGCAATAGAGTGATTGTTGGAGTAAGTGCTGGAATTAGCTTCGAGATACGAGTCGACTAGAGGTTGTGGACCAAAAGAGAACGAAGAACCGAAAGAGCCTCTGTGGCGAGACCCAGAGGGCGTTGGAAGATGCGGTACTGGAGGTATCTCGAAATCAAATTGAGGCGGAGGCGTTGAAGTCATTGTGGATGGTGGTTAAGACTCAATGCGGAGTTATATTGACCTCCGAGATGGTTGATTGAAATCAACAATAGAAAACAATTATACTTTTGTTCCGTTTCGCTCATCATGTCGGCTGCAACCGCCCATTCGTTCAACAAAATACTCAGTAAACCGAAATATTCGTCCAAGTCAAGATCCTCCGGCGCTGACAGCGACGATGACTCCAACTTAAAGAAATTGCGGCGGTTAATTCTTGTAGAAGGAATACCCTCGACTGCTGCAAGTCTTAATCGAACATCACGTTCCTTCTTCTGACACCACATTCTGCAGGATCCTACACTACGACCTCGCATATGGAAAATTCTTCTTCGAGTCAACGACATATCTGCCGATAGCTACCTTCAATATGTCTCCCGAGGCCCTTGCGAAGTTCGAGAGAAGATCCGGAACGATACTTTCAGGTGAGTTTTGTCCATTTCAAATAATTACCTATCTCATTTGTTGCAAGGACTTTGGCGACCGACCGAGGGTTTAAAGAACGAGTACGCGAGGATATGCTTGTCCGTCTGTTGGATGCCTTCGTGTGGCGGAATCATGGCGCGTCGAATCCCTATAGATCGGGGGCCCTTCATATCCTTACATCCACATAGATACACAAGATTCGGATCAACTTGGATTCACATATGTTCAGGGCATGAACGTTTTAGCAGCGCCTTTCCTATACACTATGCCCTCCGAGCTCGAGGCTTTCTTCTGTTTTTCCAAATTCATCGAAGAATCCTGTCCGCTCTATGTTCAACCTACATTAGAAGGTGTGCACCGCGGCCTTAGGGTAAGATTACGCTTGTGCTGTCTCTCGACCTTAACCAACCTGGCATTAGCTCTTAGATAAATGCCTCAAGATTGTGGACCCAGAGCTATACGCACATCTACGATCCAAAAATTTATCAGCAGAAATATATGCATTCCCTTGTATAACCATCCCTCATTTTGCTCTATACTTGATACTGATGGATATCGACAGCCATCTTGACTTTATGCGCATGTACACCACCTCTTGATCAGGTCCTTCAACTATGGGATTTCCTACTTGCCTTTGGTGTTCATCTCAACGTCCTTTGTGTTATTGCACAACTGCTGTTGATACGAGACGAAGTGATGAGCTCTTCGAGGTGAGTTACTATCCCTTCAATCTGCGTATCGATTTATCACTATCCCTTACAGCCCTATGCGTCTTCTTCGAACATTTCCACAGCTAGAAGCTTTGCCAGTCATTGGTATCGCAGTAACTCTTGTCCGAGATCTCCCTCCAGAGCTGTACGACGAGCTTGTCAAGCATCCATATCTGTTGAATTGAATATTTACTGTAGCCATAAGTCGCTGTATTTGTAATATGTATGTTGTTTTTGTATGTAACGCATGATTCGCCTGTTCCACTTTGAATGAGAATCTTTTCCGGCGCTTGCCATATCATTTATGAGTTTTGTCCCTTTCATATCGTCCAGTGCTTCAGGCAGACTTCATTATGTTCTTGTCCGAAAGGTGGAAACAGCGGCTTCTCCTCAAGCTGTTGACGATATCGTTTCCGCGGAGATCCAGTCATTAGTTCAAAAAGTCTCCGAAACTAGGGTTTCTTCAGTGAGTCTGTCTCGTTTTTCGCTCGACGACTCAAAAGGCTCAAGCAGTTGACCAGTCAGTATGCAGGGAATATCTGATCATAATTCTATACTGTATCACCGTCTCGACTGTATCGTTACCTGCTTTGGCTTTGGACGCTGTCCTACCACATGCTGTGAACTTGGCGGAAGCCGGGAGTAACATATCAGAAAAACAAATAGGTCAATGAACATGAAAGCTACCTTGATCTCATTGTCTGAATACGCCATTAGGCTACCTCTTTTGCGCTGAGATGATGCCGGTGGGTCATGAACTACAACTCATGCTTGTCAATACCTTGCGGAAGGTGAACGATCCAAAGATTGTTATCACCATTTTGCGCTGAACATTTCGATGTAATCCAGGACTTGGAGTCAATTCATCTGGCCAACATAAGCCTTGCACTTAATCACCTCATTCAGTGTCCTTCCGTAGACGTTATCCCTGCAATTCAGAGTCATCTCCAAAATCTCCTCGTGCATAACTCGTCAGTATGTATTATTCTAATCTGCCTGGACATATTCTCACTATTCTGTTCCGAATTCGTTTTGTAGGCCTCAAATTCGTCGTAGAGCCTTGTTGGCGCTTCAAGCACTCTCCGTCTTTGACTCTGATCTCATGAGCAGAGTTCAGGCAGACATCATGGAGAGAATCACGGATCCTGACGATAGTGTGTGTAACGCCGCCTTAATAACTGCTTCTAGACTTTGTGAGGTATGTGCTTGTTTCAGAATCTTTCAGGATTTTCGCTAACTGCTTTTTGCAGATACATGAACCAGGCCGCTTAGTGGTCCAAGATGCACTGAATAATCTTCTTTGTGAAATTTGGTCGAATCATAAAGAAGGGCGACGAAGCGTGTTGATTCGTTTACTCGATACACTTCGCACTCTAGAGTGTGTTCAAATTATTCCATCTCAAATGCCACCTGAAGAACATCCGAAATTAGGTACACAGAATTCGCTGTTCCACTCTTGGATGAAATGATTCAACTCGCGGTCCGCCTAAAAGACAACGGTTGTGCAAGCTCTTGAATCGACATTGGAAACCGCTAATACTCTTGCAGCTCTTCTGCGCTCTGCATTCCTATGTTTACCTCCTGTTCAATCACAAATAATATTTCCCTCCTCCAACGCTGTGTCCCCTCTCGTCCATGTCCGCTCCCTGCTCACATCAAGTGAACCCAACCAACGATATCTCTTCTTGACATGCTTAGAATGCCTGGACCCTCAATCATGGGCAGGAACGACACCGGACATTCCTGCTGTCCTCGAGCAGTGGGAAGTTGAGCATATCATGAGCTACTTGCATTCGCGTGATTCTATCATACGAAGAAAGGTTTGTACTGCCGCTTTTCCGCCGTGCTCTTTGTGTTGAACGTTTCAATCTACAGACCCTGCGTGTCCTGGACAAAGTGGATCCAAGCATTGTATCGTCATATTATGGGGCTGCATTACAAAATTTCTTAAATCAACCGACAGATGGAAGGGCTGATCATGAGCTTCCATTATTCGAAGTCCTCGAGATCCAGGCGGGTATAGACGGAGAGCATTATGCGCGAGATGTTCTAATTCTACTCGGACATATCGAAACTCCTGCTAGTCCAGACGATCACATCTCTGAAAGCATCGTTGCTATTGTTTTGAATCGTATTCGCCAATGTAAAGCTCGTTTTGTACTGATCAGTGATTGATTTACTCACATCCACACTTAGCTTCTGATGAATTCAGACGAGTGGCTTCTGGATATTTCTTATCCTCGTTGCTGAATACAAAAACCCGGTTAGGATCCACTACAATGGTGATAATAGGTGCCCTGGCTTGTGAAAACAGTGGTCAACTATCTTTATCGTGGGTCAGGATTTTGGAAGGATTGTCCTCGAGGATTGCATCTTGTCCAAGTGTGTTGGTTCCGTTGAATTGAATTCCTGTTTGACCCCTCTTTCAATAGTTCCCGTGCAAGATGCTTCCTTGATATCTATGCTACGAATCGCCGCCGACTGTTCAGAGGTTCCTCAGCAAGTACTCGATACTGTGCTGAAGTTGAAAGAAGCATCGGGAAGGTATATCAGAAGGGTAAGATGCAACCGAATCCGGTCTCAATTTCTACTCACCGCTCTTCTATGATCAGCGATGTGAACAATTCATTCGACTTTACTCAGACAGAGAAACGCTTCTCAGGATTGTTCACAACGCTCGCTCCTCGACTGTAGGATATTATCTGCTACTCCCTGTGTTCGCTTTCTGACGGAAGTGCAGCTGCCAGACTTTGTAGAGGCTCTTCAAAGCTATCAGGCCGGCGACAATCCGCCCAGTTTATCTTCCTATTCCTTGAGTCCTCCGGGATCTCAAAACCGTTCACTTATATCAGAATCATTATCTGCTAGCAAGCTCCGTTATTCAGCATACGATGCACCTGTACCTACGCCACGATTGCAAGGCCGGAAGACGACCAACAGCAATTATGGCTCAGAGCCTTCCTTGTTTGGATCCCCGCGCGGTTTTGCTCTACCAGAGCTGGTAGCTGGAGGAGAGCTGGCGCTGGTAGCTTCGACTACGGAATTTGAAAGTGAGATGTCCGCGACTATAGGCGGTGATAAACCTTTCAATACGATCCCTGACACAAACGATGCGGTGAGTTCCTGTGCTGATTCAACGCTCAATGCTACATACGGTGATTGACGTCCTTATGAATGGATGTGTAGGCAACTCGGAACGATCTAATTGCGTTTGATTCGCCCTTCATTGCAGAACCTTTTGAAAATTCTCCAACAAATTTTGAGTCGCCAGCATCTCAACTCAGTTTTGACAATGTTTGGGAGAGCTTCAGTGCTGAAGCCCGTGGATGGTATGAGAAACCAATTGATCAACTTGTGCGGCAAATGCAAATCATGGACCCTTCCAATGTGGACGTGAGCCTTATTGAAGCGGCACTACCGCCATTTCTAGGTGTGTTGAATACTCGTTTCTGAATACATCTGAGATATTAATGCCTTCACCAGGAGAATTGAAGGTCACGCTCAGATTTAAACCTCATACGTACATATCGTCGTGTGCGGTCCTGCGGCTCAGAGAAAGCGAGGAAAACAGCTCCTTATGGAAGCTTCGCGGGGACGTGCCTCTGTATGTTACCGTGAAGAACATTCTGACGGAAGATGCTGGGCAATGGGTATAATTATCGGATTTCTTGGTATTTTCTCGAAGGCTCGAAGTGCCATTAGAGTTCGGGCTCGTGACTCCACTGAGAGATTTGTAGTTTTTGTATGTATCATTATGCAGTCAAAGAGTAATCATAATAAATACCAGTGGCAGATGAATAATTGTCGGATGAAGCTCCCGCCGGATTTGACTGTGGGAAGTCAGTTATCTTATATAAAGGGAGAAAATTTCCTTCTCTTCGTTCACTGACAACCCCGCAGGGTATATCCCTTCTTCATTTGCCAACGCATTAATTCTATGAGTTCATCTTCATCTTGGTATGAGATTCTCTTTCACGCTGCATAAACGTTGATTCACTGTTCCTTCCAGCTCAGCACAACAAGTTAACAAAATTCTTTTCGGACCACTTGCTTTCCTTCTTGTCGACATAGACCGACCTCCTTAGGACCTCCATTACTCCTTCAATCTCAACTCAACACCTTCCTTCGTCTCATGGGATAATTGCGCTCTAGGACTTCAAAATCTGGTCGACGGCTGCCAGAGATTGCACATAGACTGTTAATATCAATATAACTTTATCGGTAAACATATAGAACAAACCGCCGCATAGTCTCAAAGAAAGAAAAAGAACAACTGGATATACTATGCACTCTCTCAAAAATCCCTTGTTATTCCGCCCTTCCAGCAGGCCCACATCTCCTGCTCCGCCCTCTCGCCCAGACTCGGGTATTGGCATGGACCGCTCGAGGCCTCTCACAAAGTTGTCTTTGAACAACTTGAGAAGGGCGTCTCCAGCGCCCATGCCTAGCTCAACGCCGGCCCCGCACACATTAGTTCAAGACGGATCTTACTTGGAGATGCTTAGTCTCAAACTAAGTGAAGCAGTCTCCAAGGCTGTAACCCAACCTTCGGGTACACCGGCGATGAACGATGTCGTAGGAGGCAAGAAGCCAATACCTAGCGGTCGTGGAGGTGCTCTTGGAGCACTCATTGTCTCGTATGTGACTTTTTATGCAGGTCGTCCATACATCTTGCTCAGTTCCCTTCTAGTGAACTCAAGGCTGCAAATGGCAATCCTCATTTGCACAGAGCGATTGTTCGCTCCCTTCACAAGCCTTTGTCTGTCCTCCTTGGGAGCCTTTCTTCGATGATGCTTCCTTTGTTAACATCATCTTCCTTTCTCATCCCGCCTGCCCCGACTGTGCAATCTCCTAATCCTAATGCCATTCAGCTGCATGCTCTTGCGGTTTCCACATTTGCTGGTGAATTGCTGGAAACGTTTGATGATCTCAATTTAGGTCATGATAATGATGTTCGCGGTGATGGCTTGAAAGGCATCCGGGAGGGCCTTGTTTCCGTGGTCAACAGGGTCATCAATCCACTGATCAGAGGGATCAGGAATGAACTCATCCCCATCTTAGATGCTCTCGAGCTTTCTACACCTGGCAAGGTGACGCATGGAGCCAAAAACGTCGTGTTACACAGCTCCATCTCGATTTTACAGTCGTCTATACCCATATACGCGCAGGCTCTCAGACGCTACACTACATCTCGAACGGCTCAGAACTCACTAGCCACGTTCGTCATCTCATTGGTGTGGCGAAGCATGGTAGCACTTTGCCACCGGCCTGCGACCATGCCTTCACCTCCCTCCTCTCCAGGACTTCTTCATGTAACTAAGAAACGTCGCAGCTCACCTTCCTCTACACCGCCTCTCACTCCTCCGGCAAGCCGATTCACGATTAAGCTTCCTTCTTCTCGCCCGCCTTCTCCACCTGTTCCTGTGCCGGTTCCGACGCTCTCTCCAATTACTGACGGTCGAGTACTCTGCGACTTGCTTGTCACACTTCCTGTTCCTTCGGCTGATACTGAGAGCGGCCGACTTGCCAGAGAGGCTGTGGACGAAGCAATTCATGGGCTTCGAGCACTAACAGATTTATTCGATTCAGCGCATCATCTTCTCAAACCGAGCAGTGAGCGGACGATTGAAGATTGCGCACTCGAGCTCGAACGACTCACTGAAAAGATTCCTACCCTCATCGCTTTACCGGTCTTACTCCGAACTCAGGGCTTGGACATACGCTCAGAGGTTGTACTTGGACTTTCCGAAGAGGATTATCGGAACAGCTGCCTGACAGGATTTGGTCGTGCAGATGAATGCGCTATCCCTGTTGGTTTGCGTGTTCTAGATCATCTTCATGTGTCTGTCAGCATCGCGCCTGTGCTCCTGGCTTGGTTGGAGAAGGAAATAGCTGATTAATATTAATATTTTATCTGAGGATACACCGTTGACCTCGAATAATATTTCAATCATGTTCTGTACCAAGCAACTCCCTTTTTTATGAATTTCATCTACTTGTTATTACTTTATCAGTTGTTGCTCTACGTCTCATAAAGTAGAATTTTGATCCATCCATTCTTTGAACTGTGGTGAATTCTCGTTCGGACCGTGACTTAATGCTTCTAACTTAAAACAATTGTCTCCCGATACAATGAGGCCAGTTTTTGCTCAATTCTTGGCTGTACGTATAATCACTGTTCTTCCGCGCTGGATCCTTAGCAACATCAAGTAGAATCGATATCAGGGGATCAAGGCTGAACATCTTGGCAAAGGACGTCGATACTGGCAGCTCCGCGCACTGTATGAGTTTTTGGCATCGAACCCAGCAACGCCAAGGGATTCTGGGCTAATTGCGAATCCTCCAGAATCTGTAATGGTTAGTTCACACAACGAAGATTATCTGCAATCATTCACATCTCTCATAGAATAGTCTGACTGGAGACGATGATCCATGCGATGTCATGTTATCAGATGTCATCGGAGGGATTATTCTACGAACAGATTTCACTGACGATGAAGCATGGAAATTATTCACCGACAAGTTGGAAGGAACTGAGAATGAGAATTCCGGTGCTGGGCAAGATACTGCAGACATGGGATCTTCGTCCGCAGAGGCATCTGCTTCTACGGAAGCAACATATGCTGATGTGCACGACGGTGATGACTCTAGTGACGACTCGGAGGATGAAGCAGACCAAAAACTTATCAAGACCATTAATCCAATCCAATCAGAAGAACGCGCGATGTTCCAAAATATATCGAATTTACGAGCCCTTCGTCTTTTCAATGATGTAGATATCAGACCCGCTCCTCCAGTTCCAGATGGATCGAAGCGAATCTCACCTCCAAATCCTCTCGTTGATTTCGCCGGGTGGCAGGAAATTTACACGGGTGTTACACTCTGGATATATGATACCCAATCGAACACAGATCACTCAGCGAGGTTGGTCAGTGCTGAAGGGGACATTTACGGAACAGCGACGTGAATCAAGGTCGTCTTTTTTGACATTCGTGCTGAGAACTGAAAAATTGGTCCACAGTGGTGATAGTTGGCGAGCTCAGGTATCCCATATACCTCATCTTCAACTCGATATGACATATGAAAATATGAAGATTAATTTTGGAGGAATGGATCGATGGGATTATTCGGAGCGAAAACGCAATTTAGCAGAAGCTATTCTCGAGCCTTGAGGAATTTTGTACCATTTACAAGCGTGCTGTGAGCTGAATTATATTTGCTTCCTTCAAGCTTTCATGCCAAGGGTGTCGGTAGTCGAATGGCCTGTTCGATGTACATCTCGTCCATTAAATCAAGCTTCTATCAAACTCCGTTCTTAATTCGTCGCACATCTTGGCGACTCTGATGAATAGATTGAGGGCCATACTGGTATCTATCTGTCTTCATCGGTAACATTTTCTATTCCGGAAGAGAACACAGAACTCTCACCTCGCTTCCGTTTCTCATCTTGGTCCTCTTGGGTTGTTTAAAAAAGTGGTACGGGTACGCTACTACCGTCTACTCGGGAAGGCATCGTTGGATTTTGGTCTTGCCTATCCACAAATATGGGTCTGCTTTCCATGATGGCGAGAAAATCCTTAACAAATTGCGGTTCCTCAATTAAAGTTTTTGATGATAGATATCGTCGACTTTGACTGTTCTATCCCCGTGTAAATGGTGGTGTTCTCGTTGTTCCCTACCATATTCAGAATTTGCTAGTAATCACACATTCCTCGAGCTCTTATGCTCTTCGCAAAGTCAATGTAGGTTTTTTCTACCGCTCAGGTTGTTAGTGCTTCGCTGAAATCAAAGTATACCCCCCGTAGCCCAAACAATGGTTCCCAAAACCACGGATACGTATCTTTAGCCATTTCCCTGTTCCTGGGTCGCAGAACCGCACAAAGCTCGTAACCCTCAATATTAGCTTGGTTTTGTAATTTTCGTCGCTCCCACGGAAGTCAAGCTATGTGGACCGTTTAAGGCTTTTTGGACTCATCCTAATCGCCGCGTGTTGATTGGTCGTTGCGGTTTCTCTTTGAATGCATACTGCTGAAGCCAAGAATTTGAGGTATAAAGAGGGTCAGGACATCGAATAAAAAATTCAGACCGACAGGCCTCTTCTACTTCCATCTGCAATGGCTCTTACCGGACTTCTCTGCGCTGTTCTCGCTCTCGCTGCTGTGCAAATCGTGAACGGTAAGATGAAGCCCCTGTTCCACGCCAACAAAGCCATTCAATGCTCCATCTGTAGCGGTTCCTCAACACAGCAAGCGTTTTGCATGCGCCGATGGACACACTACATCCAATGAAGTATGCTGTCAGTTGTTCCCCCTCGTCGATCAGCTCCAGTCCGACTTATTTGACGGGGGCGAATGCGGTGAAGAGGCATGATTTTTCATTTTGCTTCAGTCTTTCGCGCTAACAGTTGACGCTGTCCTTTGAAGGCTCACGAATCCCTTCGCTTGACCTTCCATGATGCCATTGGGTTTTCCCCGACCAAAGGGTGTGTCGTTTATTCTCGTCCCATGCGTAGGAGTATTTATCACTCGTATTTTTCGGCTCAGAGGGGGAGGGGCAGATGGGTCAATCATCGTCTTCTCTGACATAGAGACCGCATTCCACGCCAATGGTATGCTTAGACCTTTGGCATTCGCAAATCTAACTGAACCGTGCTAATAGGTGGTATCGACGATATTGTGGATGCTCAGAAGCAGTTTATGGCTTCTCACAATGTTACCATTAACCCCGGAGACTTGTACGATATCTTCCTTTTTTCGTTTTTAATTCCACTACTAACGAATGGCGACTACCGATTTCTAGTATTCAACTTGCCGGTGCAGTGGGTGAGTTTCCATTTCATTTCTGTTATTCTACATTTTCCTCTAAATATTCATCCAATGCAGGTGTAAGCAACTGTCCCGGTGCTCCCAGACTCGAGTTCCTCTTTGGGAGACCCCCTCCAGCGGCTGCGTCGCCTGATCTTTTGATTCCTGAACCGTTTGGTGAAATGCCTTCCGCTACTGCTGCTCCCGGAGGCTGACCGTGACGCCTTAGACACAATTGACACAATCCTCGCCAGGTTTTCGGACGCTGGCTTTAACGCCTCCGAGGTTGTTGCTCTATTGGGATCGTGGGTCAAATTCATTGCTAGAATATTAAAATAACCCCTACTAAACGTTTGAGCAGTCATACTGTCGCTGCAGCCGACACTATTGATACCACGGCAAGTTCATTATTTAAACGCTGTGCGTAAAATAGTCTCCTCGGTGCTCACGATCCTACCTAGATCCCTGGGACACCTTTCGACTCGACTCCCGGATTGTTCGATACTCAAGTGTTTATCGAGGTGCAAATGAGGGGAATTCTTTTCCCTGGGTAAGATCATGTCAATGAGCTGGTATGAAGCTTTTTTTGACCCTCGCGATCTCAGAACTGGAGGTAATCAAGGCGAAGTTGAATCCCCAGTACCGGGAGAAATACGATTGCAATCTGACTCCGAGGTAAATTTCCTGACGATCACTGTTTGAAGTTCTTTCTCTGATCATAGCCTATAGCTGGCTAGAGGTTCGCTCTAACCTAATTTTTTTTCCCTCTGTGTTTATTCATTTCGTGAACGTATTGAAGATTCTCGTACTGCCTGCGATTGGCAGTCTTTTGCTAGTAAGCACAGAAGTTGACCACCTTATGACCTTTGAACGACGCGATCGCATTCTAGATAATCAAGCTGGTTTCCAGACTGCATTCAGAGCCGCGATGCAAAAGATGGCGATAATTGGTCATGACAGAAACTCTCTCGTTGATTGTTCGGACGTCATTCCCATACCCGAACCTCTTCCGGCCACTGCTGGACCCCACTTGTTACCTGACACTGTCCAGGGTGACATCGAACAGGCCGTGAGTTTTTCTTTCTTCGTGTATTCGAGAAATCGTTCAGAGAAGCTTACATCTACGTCTTTCTTCGACAATAGTGTGCCACTGCCCCATTCCCTGTTCTCGCTGCTCTTCCTGGTGAGTAGATCATAATATAGGTGTGACTGCGTACTCGGATGTACTTATTTTCATGCGCTCGTGACAGGTCCCGCTACATCTGTCGCACCAGTGTAAGCTTAATTGGCTCTCCATAACTTTTCACCCCTCACATTCTTTTCCAGGCCACCATCGTGATTCTGGAATTTTATGAATAGATCTTTCAAAGGTTTCTTTTCTCGTTTGGGCATGATTTAAAGTAGAATAAATAAGGCCGTCCTGCTATCCTCGCTACCAAGTTTCACATTCGTTATGGCGGAGACGATGTATGAGATATACAAAAATGATTGAAATTTCGAGATCGAAGACCGTTAAACATGTAGTGTATACAACTCTCGTCATTCCATACATACAATCGGCAGTTGAACATTCAGGGACAACGGCAAGATCGATGCTGACTGTCATGATTAAGAGCCATCTATAAGGTACTGACGATACAAGGACACATAAGATGTACAACAAGTTAATACAAAGATAAGCAATTCCAAAAATTGAGAAAGATGCCCTGCTTGGCTTCACCAAGATAAATCTGGATCAATAGTCAACCAGACAAACAATATAAATGTTAGGACTTGACACACCCATCTTTGCCTGCTTTTCCTGAACACTGTTCGCATATTGTTCAAACATGTCAATGTAGGGTTTGAGGGATGTTTTTTGCCAGTCTACGCATGTCAATATTAGCAAATACTGAAAATCAGAATCAACTCAGCAAACCATCTCTATGTTCTCCACCAGAAGTACTCGGACCCGCGGCATCCAACTCGGCCAAGAGTTGGCTTACCGTAGGTACTTTTGCGGGATCGAACTCCCTGATTCGATCAGGGTCAATCGGAACACATATTCGACCAGTCTTGGGATGGATACAGAATGGGGCTTTCAGTAAATGGTTACGGTGTTTTGAGACTTCTGCATCAAGTCGAGGGTACGCATACTGTAGAAGAATATCTTCCATCGCGTTTCTCATGTTTTGCTAGGAAGGAATAAGCATTAGACCGACACAAGGGAAAATATGCATACTCTCGCATGCTTGTCTTTCAAATCCTTCACCTCGGCTTTCATCTCATCCCACTTAACATATGAGGGACTATCCGGTTTCTGTGACCATCTTTCGCGTAGTCGCGAAGCCATTTTAGCATCCGGTACGAGGGAGAGAAGGGTCTCGTATCCCTCCTGAGTACCGAAACAGTCTTGGTCTTGTAGAATGAGCTCGTCAAATGTTTGATTGATGGTTTGGCATGCATCTCTGAGGAGAGAAAAACATGAGCGTCCAATAATGATTCAAATAATGATAGACGTACTTTAATGCCGGTGGCAGATCTTTCATACCAAACCGCACGTTGACTCTTTTCCCTGGTTCCTTCCCATGTCTAATGACCGTCAAATATTCTACCATTGCCTTCCGTTGATCATCAGTCAACTCGAAGGCCTCCTTGTCGGATATCCATAAATGGATACCTCGACGACCAGAATAGACCCATAGTAGCTGAGTATAGCCAAACTGGTCGCGAATAGCTGTATCTAGAACCTCCACGGCTACAGCAATAAAGCCCCAACATCGTTTGCAAATATCAGCATCAGAGCAGCACGTTCGGATTGAGTCGTAGTCTGTCATATCGATATCGAATACTACTTCACGTTTCTCTGCTTTGAAATGGGTAGGACGAACAGTCTTCTTATCCCTCGGCTGAACGGTTGGATTAGGCAAAAAAATATTAGCAACCGACTGAAGGACACACTTGTGCAGAATAAACCGGTCCTATCTCAAAACGCGACGGAGTAAGAAGACAAACATGCTTCTTCATCTCAATGTCGTTTGGATACGAGTTGTAGCGAAGATAAGCGTCGTTTCGTAGAGTAAAAGCGAATTCTCGATAGGGAAAAAGACGCGACTCCTTCTCTGTTCTTTCTGGCCCGCGGTTCAGCCATTTGAAGAGCTGTTTAAAAGGGTATAGTCGTCGATAGAAAGTGAGCAAGACTTCCTCCGAAGTTGGGTCGATATCGAGATTTGAGGAGGGCGCCATTCGCTACGTGAAGGGAAGGTACGAGAGCTGTACGAGAGGCAGGCTGTGACAAACACGATATGTCACAGCTTTCCCATGCCCGCGCTGTCACTCGTTACTCACCAACCCCTGTTCTTTCAATTTGCGAATCACTCATTCGAATACTTTTAACACCATCGTAATACAAGCTATAATCAACGTTGACGGCTGTAACAACTTTGGGCAGATGCCTAATACCTATCTGCTAGGATACAGTCATGCTGTGCAGTATTTATGCCAATTGTAACCTATTGTAAATCTTGCACGGAGACTCATCAAATAGATGTTAAGATTGAAGCTGTATGTATGTTCCAAAAGCACAGGACGCGAAAAAAGATACACACTATACGAGGTAGAACCAGGGGATAACTGAATTTCAGCCCTTTTTTTGGAAATAGGCGCTCAATCAGCACCGCCACAAGAAGAACCAACATCAACAACCATCGGCAAACAAGCGCTTCCACTTCTCTTCCAGCACGTCGTCTCCGAAAGCCACTACTTCTTTGCAATTTCTTCTAATATTTAAAATGCCGTCTACTCGAGCCTCTCTTCGGGACTCTATTCTTGAAGTTCAACCAGATCCCATCAACGCTAAGCAAAGTTCAAAAAACAAAGTTTCCAAACCTGCATCCAAGACGACAATAGTTCATCAGGAAATCATCGAGATATCCGACTCGGACGACGACCCTCTATTTTCTCCTCGTCCTCCTCCTTTGAAAAGGAAGAACTCTCACGAGCTTCAGCTGGAACGGGATCTGAAGAAGTTGAAACAGGTGTGTATCTGTAAATCAGTCTTATCCACATCCACGGAGCTCAACGTTTACGTTTCAGGAGAATGACGAGCATAAGAACAAGGAAATTCTGTTGAGGTCAGAACTTGTTCGCTTTCAAAGTGAACTTGCGCGCTTGCGTTCGACCCTTCCGAACGCCACATCGTCAAAGGCTCATGTAGTATGTCAATTATGTTAATATATAACACCATTTCATTTCAACTCATGCGGAAACTAGCCGATATCGGAAGTTGAAGACAGTGTGACGTGCGAGGTCTGCACTATGAAGATGTGGACGCCGTATATGTACGTCGCTCAATCAACTAGGTACCTCTTGTTTCTTTCTGATCCTCAATATTCCAATTCTTAGACTTGAATGTGGGCACACTTACTGCCAATCTTGTCTGCAGGTAATTCTTTTTTCAGGCAGGCTTGTTACCATTCAGATCTGACTGTTGTTCTAGGATTGGTTTTCTACGACATTAATGCAGCATATGGCCGCATATCCCAACTATAATCCCAACCAGTCTCCTCATGGAGCTGAAATGTATCTTCCCTATGGCCGACACTATCGCTATATGCCGCACCTGCTTGGAGCCACTGTGCCCCAGCCCCAGTACACTTGTCCATCTTGTCGTGAACAAGTACGGAACCCACCAGTGGAGGATTTCAATCTGAAGAAGGTTGTGAGGGCAGTCGCTAGCGTGCAAGGGGAGGCCAGTCCTAAAAAAGCAGAGGCAGGACCTAGTCACAGGAAAGGCAAAGCAAAGGGTAAAGCCCTAGCAAGGCGAGAGGATCCTTGGAGTGGTTTCTTTCGAAAGAGGATCTGAACTCAAATTATACTTTATCCTTATATGCATTTGCATCTCACTTATCATGATTTATACATGCACAACACAGACTATATATATACAGATGCCCTATAATACATGTTCAAAATTTTAGTCTAGATGTAATGTAAACAAATCAAAGTCATCGCCGTTTAGTCGATTTCTTTGCCTGGGTCTTTGTTGTCTTCATTTTCTTCCCTTTTGCCTGAACAGGTACCGGCCCTTCGACGAAGACGACGTCGTCATCGCTCTCTACAACAGCCTTTCTCTTCCCTCGAGAAGATGACCCTGCAGCCATGGAAGGAATGGCGTCCACGTCAATGATATCGCTGACAGTAGAGCTAGAACGACGATGGAGCGCCCCACGCCCTGGACTTTGACGAATCGAAACTCCAGAAGACCGAGAAGCTCCAGAGACTGACATTGCAGGAGATCCTTTCCGTTTCCCGTTCCTACCATGAGTGACCGCGCTCATAGGAACATATTCATCCATTTTCGACCTAGAACCTTCCGTACCCGATAGATCTTCGACACTCGCTTTCACCCTCGTCTCCCGCCAATCTCTCTGGAATATACTCTCAGCGGAAAACCCATCCTCGAACATACGCAGGTTTTCCTGAACCCTCGCGTCGTTTTTGTATGCCTCGGGTATCCTTCCCTCACCCGTAAGTCTGGCACCGAAATTCAGCAGATTGAGCGAACCAGAGTTTTTAACCTCTCTGCCTTGACTAGAGTCGCCGGCGAGTTCACCGAGATTCTCCGTCCATTCCCAAGGTCGGTTCACAACAGGTGCATCAATGTGTATGTTCCCATTGGCATCTCGGTGAGCGTTGCTGAGGTTCTGCACGGATGCAACTCCTGGAAGGTTGGGAAGGAGTGAAAGTATCTTTTTTCGATACTCGAATGGGATATCAGGGGGCAAGGAAGAGAGCGGAATGTCTGGATAGTGTTGGAAAGGATCAAAATTTCCCATTTTCAATTCAACAGGCATCTCTAATGAGCACGACACATGAGTTCAAATTTAGCAGACAAAGCGACAGTACATGGTTCTCACCATCACGTAGGTAGAATAGGGTATCGAGTAGCAAGGGGTATGCGATAAGTTCACAATTATTTCCAGAAGCATAAATCTAAGAATCAGCAAATGAGAGTGAGTCTCAGAAACACGGAAATGAGGACACACTTGAACAAGAACAAAAAGATTGGAAGACAGTGATTCGCTCGCGATCTTGGCTCCTCCAGTCCAAACACCCCGGAATGCGAGATCAAATTGCAGAAACCGTGCCAAGAGTATGCATGCATTCATAAGCGGTTCAGCATCGACGAATTCTACATCTGGGGGTCGAAGCAGGCTCACAAGAGCCGTAAATTTCGTTGATAAAGCTTCGAAAAACTCTGTTTGGATGTTTGAGTCCAATATTGGCAGGTCGGAAGGATTATCCCTTAGCGGTTCCGCAACATAGGTCAAGACGCGGAGAAGCTCTCCTACGCGGCCTAGACTTGCGTTCATGGAGTCCAAAACAAAATCGATGTTCTGTATAATCTCGGCTACATGTTTGAGGCCGTTATTGATGAACTTTGTGATGGGACTGTTATTCGAACACTTCGAAAGAAATATCAATACACTAACCTTGCCTGCGATTTCGCTGCCTACTCCTTTTGTCATTTGTGCAACAAAACTAGCTTCTTCACAGGATAAAGTCTGATGAAATAGCATGGTCGTTATTTTGTCGAGCGCGGCAGAATCATTTGCTCCTCTTGTCCCGATAGCGCTGTCCTTCCCCATTTGTCTGAGCACGAATTGGAGCTGGATCGCAGTCACCGAAAGTTTCCAAGGGCTGAGAAGAGAGGCAGAATCGGGCCAGTGAGATAACTCGAGTTCTAGGGAGAAATCATTCGTTAGCACGGTGAATCAGTTTTTGTAGAAAACGTGCCTTTTGTGGTTTCTCCGAGGATCATACTCAGCGCTGCAATGAAAGGCTTGAAGACATTCTCCCCATTTTCTTCAGCAATCTGCATGGACTGTTCGAATGCTACTCTGACTGCGTTGAGGTTGCGGAAAATTCCCTGGCGGAATGATTTATCTTCACACAACGATTGTCGTATTTCCTGAGCATCTTGGCGGAGGTGTTCAGAGACGTGAGTGTTGTTCTCGAGCGATACAAGGATGGGTATGTTGGCTATCATCGAGGGAAAATAAGGTTCGCGATAGACATCTTGACGTCTTGTCCGGATACAGTGAACTTCAAGAAGGTTTGTCGGCGGTATCATGTCCGAACTACAATCTTCTGCCAAGAGCAGCCGTCGACAGAGATCATTAGCGGCACCGAGGTGGACTTCTAAAGCGGGGCCCTGGTCATTTGAGATAGAGGCAGCAAGTAGCCATGCAGGCCACACCAGACCTTCCAGAATTGTGGTAGTTCGCAGTGCACCTTGAACAACAAGATATAGAAGAACGACCTTTACGATATCCCAAACATCTTGACTGAGAACGGCAACTTCGTCCTTACCTCGTCCCAGGAACCACCCAAGGACTTGTTCATCAAGACCGTTCGCGAGATGGCGGTTGACATGATATAAGAAAACACCATATCGCAAGGCGCACGACCGACGTTCCGTGATATCAGCAGTCACAGTGGGAATTTGACGCAAGCTCGCGATAGTGTTGTCCCAGACTTTCCAAGCCCAATCCAGTGTCATTCGGTACTTGATCCACAAACCGTTGGCAAGAATTGACGGTGCGTCGGGCGAGGGGTTGCCGACCAAGAGGAGAATTTCAGGAAGGACATCTGGTACAGAATCATGATGATGTACCACTGGTTGGAGAGCCTGTGTTCATTTTTAGCATCTACAATGAAGAGTGTCAACGAGGAAATCTTGCCAAAGTAAACGCAGCTAGATCTGTCCTGACTTCCTCCCTGGACGCATCACTAAGATATCGGCCGCCATCGAATTCGACCAAAAGAGCCAAGAGAGGTTTCGACTGGATGCCTCGCATTTTCCAAGAATGGTGAACAAAGTCTAGCGCATTGATAATTACTCCTTTGACATCCATGGAGGCCCAAATGACGGCGTGACGGCGAAAAGTATCAATAACAGCGAGCAAAAGTTCTTCAGTAGAACAATGCTCCAGCATGTATATGGTGAGCTATAACTTCATTGGTCAACGTGCAAATCAGGCCAGTATTACATAGAAACTTACATCGAGCATCGCATCGAAACAATCGGTTTGCGTCATGAGCTCTACCGCAACGTCGTACGATTTTAAGATACCCGAGTGGGAGACATCAAACTCCTGCCTATACCGAACAATTAGAAAATTCTTTGATCGCCTTGTGGTACTCACTGTACGATAGCTCTTTGGAGAACAGGCATTAGCCATGTACCAAACGTTCGAACCTGCTCATATCTAGGGCTATTGAGCAACAGACGACAACTGCCTAATAGTGATGACGGCGAGGGTAGCGTAGATTCGGTGGTGCCTAGAAATTAGACGCTTATATAGAGGCGAATCGCAAGTAGTATCGAAATAAAGGACACACCTCCGAAAAGTTCAGGCAGGACCGCCCTGATTTCTTTTCTGATTTGTCTCTCATTGAGATCCTCAGGCGTTTCTCGCGCTCGAACTCCATAAAGAACCACTTTCCGCTGACTCGTCAAAGAGGGTGTTGTGTTGTAGAGAGGTATCCATCGAAGATAATTTCTGTGTCTGGAACCGGTGTCCTAGAAACAGGGTTGAAGGAAGCAGAAAGAACATCTGAGTGACTGACGGTACCTCCGTAAAAGATAACCCAGGCTCGCCCCTGGCAATCAACCGCTGTATATAGCTGGCATACGAGAAGAGTTCGTGTTTCACCAACTTTCCGTATAGCAACGCAACTGCGGCTATGTTTTCAGCCTCGCCTGCAACATCAGATGAGTCCAACCACTCAAACAATTGATCCTGTAGAAATCCATCTGGGGGAGAAGCATCCCTACGATTAGCGCGATCACCCGCTTTCGTCCTCCATTTCTGAATGAGCGTGACCGCTGCGAAAGCTCGGTGATCACCGTACTGTAGTGGAGTCACACTCCATGTGAGCAGTGCATCGAGTTTCTCAGAGATGCCTGATAGGTTTTCGGAAGAAGATGGAAAGAAGGGCAAGTTGACGACGTCGGTATCCGCAGAAATGGAATTGAGAAGTTCAACGTCGTGTACTGCCGAGCCGAGATGAGGAGAGGTAGTAAGAGATGGTAGATTGCGGAATAACATGGCCTCAATCCTTCGTTTGACATCGAGGAAATTGTGATAGATAATATTGAATATACTGGCACTGGTTAATTGCTCTATAGAGCCTTCTGGCTGATTGTTATTGGGGTCATTGCTCAAGACTTCGCATATAATATCGGAATAGTTAATCCACATCCTTGGACTAACAAATGCGTCAGGAAGAACCAAGCATACTCGCTAAAAAGACCACGATTTAGTAATGTGCGATGAGGCAAACAGAAACTCACCTGTAGCAAGAACTTTATCAAATATTCGGTGTCAACCAGATAACTCTTCGCCGCGCTCGTGTTGATTTCGGATAATTTGCAAAGAAACGCGTCTACGAATGGGCGGGCCAGTGGTCGGCATTCTATCATCCCCTCGAAATATTCGTCGACCAATCTCAAGACAAAACCCGCTTGGGCTAAGTTACAACTGCACATCTGATTCACAAGCCACACGAAGAAGGTTCGTTTGTCCACAAGACCTTCGGAGTAAAACACTTTGAGCAGTTCTAGACTTCACTGCTGTTAGATGTGAAGGATATAATAATAATAAACAGCTTACCAGTATGAAAACCGCGAAATCCATCTTGACCGCGTATCTGGGTCGGATAATACCCCTTTGAAAGTCTGCTTGATATTAACACCAGGGCGAGGAGCGCTAGGAAGAGCTATATCCATTAACTGTTTCCGAAGGTGAGCAGTCACGACATTGGTCCATTCTGCACTATACTGATTGGGGTTATAGGAAGGTTTATTGCGAAGACCAGCAGTCTCATTCGCGCCAAAGACGCGTAAGAACCACACTGCACGATGGATAGCGATATTCTTGGAATGTAATAAGTCGATGAGATCTGCGCCTTTTGCACCATGCGGAACATTTCTGCCCAGCTTGGCGAGTGGAACTTCAGGATTTGCTAAATCATCGAACCATGCCTGTCGTTTGGTGTCATTGAGCGTCACTCGGGATGGCATGCGGAAAGTAGAAGGTCTAATGCACCATTCTCAGAAGGGTCTTGACGAAGGCAGGGCAAGCGGAAAACGTACGGAACTGATGGAATCTGCTTTGCACGTCTTGCAAGCACTTCATTCATTAGATCTTCTAACTTGTTGATAGTGCTCATCGAGTGTAGGTTTTCACTGATAGCTGGCTGAGAGCTCCAGGTCTCAGCCTATCAACTGGTGAGTTTTCATTCTGTCGAAATATACAAGCATCTGACGTACTGAAACGACCTGTGACAGAACAAACCCATTCTTCACGTTCGACTCTGATAGGATGTCTTCTTCTTGGCCAGGACGAGGGGGGTGGAAGTTGGGGTATCCTGAGTAGACCAGTCGGTAAGCGGAAGCATATTTTAGTCAAAATAAAGCTGACCGACCAAGATCGGCGGAGTTGTGGGCTTTTGGTAACCATTCTGGAGGGTGGAGCTGGTATACCGAAGGCGGTATACTGTCCCCAGATGCTTCAGGCATGCTCAGGTTTGAATTTAAAGAGGCCCACAGGGTTATACTACAATGTTCAATGTAAGTGAACCGAGTTAGTTCTTGAGTTCATTGAAGTTGAACACTATTTTGAGAGCGTCGGCATGAAGGAGGCTTAATGGTAGTACTAGTACAAGTCGAAGATGGCAATCCGTTATTCCATTCAATGTTCTGAATTCCGTGCAGCGTATGGCACGTGCCGCTTGTCTACCATCTCTATCCTGATCCATGACATCGAAAGAATGATGAGGCCGTCATCAATTGCCAACCGAACATTGCACACGGGCACACAGGTCAACTCCCAAGCCACTCTTCTCAAGTTGAATGAAAAAAAGAAAGAATTCGATGCTGTCGCCGCATTAGAAAGAACGAGCTCTGCGTTTCTCGAACGTATATCTGGGCTAGCAGACGACTGCGATGTAATGGCTTTGGCTGGAGAAGGTTTGCCCCGTGGTGTATTCTTCCCAAACGTGAATACTTATGAAGACTCAGTCCACGGCCAAGTGTCAGAACAGTGGCCTAGGATGTTCCACATTCTCAACTTATTTCGTGCGTAAATCCACGTCTGTTTATTCGAGAAGCTCACTCTTTTATCTGATAGTTGCTTCTCGAGAAACATCCGAAGATCAATCAAATGTTGCTTCACAAGAGGGAGAAATCTTGGTCCGCATACCCATCGAAAATCCCATAGAACCAAACGATGCTTCAGCTTCATTAGGATGATCCACTCAATGATTTAAGACTACCTACATAGACTGTAAGATATATGTGATACTATGTAACAGAACCTCGTTCCAGTCTTCCAAAACAGTTGTCATGATTTACCAGCGTGCTTCTTCTGTTCCTTCAGCATGGCAATGCGCTTATAATGAATCATAAGCAATATGTCCACCTCGTAAGTGATCAGGAATCTTACTTGTTTCCTCTCTTCCTTTCGTTTCGCCATCTCGGCAGCTCTCTCTTCCTTGGTCATAGTTGAAGTTGGTATAGGTACAGCAGGGCTTGAGGAACGCTGTGCGTTAGAAGGAGTATTCCACGCATCATCTTGGTCCCAATCATTAGTAGAGGATGAAGGTGAAATGGTTGATGAAGTATTGCTTGTCATTCGTGGTATTGGTGTGCGAGATTTCGGGGCAGACGTCCCAGCCGCAAATCCGTTACTATTGAAACCAGGACGCGTTGAGGCCGCGACGGGTTTTGGCGCCACAACGGCCGGTATTACTGTGATCGGAGGTACTGATGCTGGCGCCGTTTCGAATGCACCTAGTGTTATTTCAGTACCAGAAATCATCGAACTCTTTCCTTATGATACTCACTCCAGTCACCTTCATCGGCATTCACGTCCATCAGGTCATCATCTCCCCACGGATTCGACTCAAGTCCATCTTCAGCAGCAATTTCCTCTGCCAATGTTTCTGCCAGAGCCGCCGCGGTGATGCTCGCAGGGACTTTACTAGCACCCAGCTGCATCCCCCTTGTTCTAGAATTCGACTGAAAACTTGATCGGATCGGAAGGGCTGGCGAAGTCACCGTAGAATTGGCTGCTGACATGGAGGTTAGTAGCGGGCTTGGTCTCAGATTGCCAATTCGACTGTCTTCTGCAGGCGGCGGAGCGGAAGTTGGACGATCAATGCTGGTTCCAGTGGAAGGTGCCATGGTGGTTTGCATGTCTGATGCGGCAAGCTAAGCACTGTCAGTTCAGAAATTTCTCCTGTGTTTTTGGCGAAAGCTTACTCGTTTCCCAATAGAAGACATTGCCCATCCTGCTAATGCACCTGCAGCACCAGCGGCAGAAGTAACCAATGTACCCTGTGAGGCTGCCGCAGCAGGATCTGTGAACTGGTCCATTGGATTGGGAGTAACAGTTTCGGGCTACGTTAAACTTTTCAGAGGATCGTTCACTTGGGCAGTAGCAAAGGGCATCACCATTGTAACCACATAGCTCTCAATCTTCTTGATAAACAACTCTATTGTTTTGAATGCCTGATCTCGGACGAGTCTGGTGTTCACGACAGTCAGACGATGAATTGGGCGAGATAATCAAAATGTACTTTTCTTTATCTACCAAAGCAAAGGACATATTGGGTATCACCTTAGTCGCAAGGTCTTCTACGTCGAAGCAGTCGATAGTAGCCATGAACGCCATCAAACCAGCTACACGGGCGTGCACAAAGGGATCTTTGAGTGCTCGCAAAAAGGCTGGAACCAAAACTTTTTTTTTCGTGTTGTACCCCAGTGTCGGCCCTAGTCGACCTATCAAAATGCATGTGTTCGTTCGGATGGAAGCTTCTGGATCTTGTTGCATTTTGGCAAGGAATCGTAGTAGATCGTTGTTCAGATTACGGTCACTGAGCTGTAAAAATCCTTTCAGAAGAGGGAAAAATACACCGAGAATGAGACTAGCCTTTGGGGCTATCAGACTAATTGACTTGACTGTTGCCTCACGAATGACCGCCACTGTGTCAGAAAACCCGGTTTGCTAAATGAAAGATCAGAAAAAGGTATCATCGCGAGGAAATCTGCAGACCAGATGGGGAAATATCTTTCCGTCCACAGTTTTCTTATCTAACTTGTCTGCATACTCTGGCAAATGATCCAGTAATGCCATACGAATACCGCGATCGGGGCTAGCAAAGAGCTTGACAACAGGTGCAACGATAGCATTCTCGTATTTGTCGTCTGATACGTTTTTACCGAGACGAAGGACAAGAGGAACAATCGTGGCAGCAGAGGCACCACCATACTCTAAAGCGGAAACTAGAGATGGCAGCACACGGTCTGTTGCAAATTCAGAAGGAAACGAGTCTACGGATTCGTGGAGTGTCCTACGTGGGCAGGTTGAAGTGAGATGATAGTAAATAGACAGACACGGACGTACCGTAGCAAAATCATCTTCTCTGACTCGCTCGCCAATGCAAAATTATCCAGTCCCAAACACACTTTGACTAATCGGTTACTAGAGAAGAAGCCCGAGTCGGACATTCCAATCTCGAGGAAACCTTTAGCAGTCAGTCGTCCCTTGGGATTGGGGTTCAAGAGTTTTTTGTACAAGGAAAATACGGCATTTGGTATATTGGCTCGGGCGGCAGCAGTTGGAGGTGGATGAGGCGGTGATGCTGTTGCTGGTGGATGGTGGTCGGGATTGAAAGTGGCATTGATCAATAACCCCAGTGCATATGCGTCTGCTGCCGGCGGGTCTCCTCTACCGTGTCCACCATCATTTTATGCATGTGAACTGCACGTCTATGAGTGCACTTACTGCTTGAGTGATGACCATCCGCCCTTCTTCACTTCCGGAGGTGCCCAACTCATATTATCAGGCAGAAGACTTCCCAAAGACTGTCATTAGAAATGGATCAGGAAGCATGCAACCAAAGCTCTGACCAAGGCGTACGTAGAGAACAGCGGCATCGTCCTTCGGATTACTGAGTACCTCGAATCCACCAAGCTTCCACTCTCCTGAAAGCGACAGAAATACAGATTTGGTTCGAATTGCGCCATGAGTCGACGCGCAGGACTCATTAATGAACGCGAGAGCGACCTTCATGAAGTAAGTGATGAGTCCTATTGAATGTTACGAATGGTCAGACGAACGGATATTCTATGCAATCCCCACATGATCCAATCTTCTCTTTCATGGACGCCTTTGGAAGCCCAAGCCTGGAGTACGAATTCCAAAGGTCGAACGCGTTCTGTCATAATCAATATTGTTGTATCCGATTCTACTACATCCATGAACTTAAGGACATCGGGATGACGGATTGTTCGAAGCTTTCGGAGAGAGTTCTTGGCTAGCGGAGCGAGATCTCTACGCTGGCTAAAGTCATATTCGAACACAGAAACCAAGCTAGAGTCATCCTGGAGAGCATTAGTCATTTGCGATCCAAAGCAAGACGAGATATGACACACTCTTTTAGTACCTTCATATAAACTGCATATTCCGTCCAACGAGGCAACCTTCGGGCCCAAAGAGAAAGGGAGATTAAGGCCGGACTTTTGCACTAAAGTGGATACTGCTACTGAGCCAAGATTCCGCAGATAATCCATGCAAGAATAACCAGGATACGAGTGAAAGACGAGGAAACAGCTTTCGTGATCTAGTAAGCGCGAGTACCATCAAATTTTGATCAGGCTTGCCATGTGGCGTACATTGTTCTCTGCTCTTTCTTTTCTCTTTTCTTCTTTTTTCCTTGTCTGGTCACTGCCCAATGCCAGTACTGCACTCCTCTTGATCTACTCATTGCTCAAGATTCCAACATAAACTTGGTCGCTCAATGAACTCGGAGCCTTCGACAAGTAATAACGGAATGGTGGTTGACAAAGCCTTAGCAAAATTAGACCAAAATCCGACAGTCAACGGCGTTCATTTGAATGGAGATGTTGAACCTGGCATTGAGCAGCTTGAGCGCGAGCTTCCGGAGGTGTTTGACGGCCAAATACCTTTGGGAGATATACTGTCCCGCGTTATGCAGGCTATTTACACAGAGCTGACGGAAATGAGCGAAACGTGAGTCGTGGCGAGTCCCGATACTTGCATCAACTAACCTTCAACAGTCTTCCAAACATGTCAGATGCAGCTCGCAAACGAACTTTGGCCGACTGGGTAGTCAAAACGAAGAAGCAAGTGGTGAAGCTGTATGCTATCGTGAAATGGTCTCGCGACGCGGAAACTGTGCAGAAATGCATGGTGAATCCATCTATCTGCTTTCTCTATGTACCAACATTGTGCTCAGATTGTACCAGAATATCACCGCTTTTCTGATGGACCAAAACCGTCAATTTGAAGATGCAATTCAAGGGTTAACTTATGCGCGGGAGTCTTTGGATCCTGCACGGTGTGTGAAATCAAGACAATCGTTTGTTTTTGTACTCTCAAACTCCACAATAGTTTGCGAAACCATGACCTCCTTACTTCGCTTGATGTCCTAACATTTGGTACATATAAGCGACTGCCTACTAGGATTAAGGTCAATCTTCGTCGCATTGACTCATGTGTGCTGCTTACACCAACCTCAAGAAATCCATCATACCTCCCACACCATTGACTGATGCTGAAGTGATCAAAACCCTGATTGGCATTCAGGATGCAATACAGTTTCGACTTCGTCTGAATGAAGTCATCCCGGTCGAAATGTCGCGTCAGCGAATCGGTAAAAAACTAATTCTTCCCCTTTTTGAACAATTATCCTGACGGCCATCTCCCAGCTAACGGCCGGGTATACTTCACAATCCCCAAATTATTCGAATGTTCCTTGACTCTTAAAGGCGGTCGACCAAAAGACCCTTGGTCATTCTTACACGTCGAGTTCCTTATGAATATCGGAGGCGATGCTAACAGCACGCAAGGTATCGTTTTTTTCGTCTGTTATCCCTTTGATCCTCAATCTTCATAGAATTTCCTCGACGACCGACTGGCATCATGCACAGCTTCATAAAAGAGGAAATTGACCGACAACTAGAGCTACATATTCCAAAACCACCACCAGATTTCGTTCCGCCCGGGGCTGAACCACCTCCTGTAGCTCCAGAATTACCCGAAGATGTTGTTGATACGCCACTGATTCGCCTTTTCAACTTTTTGCGTACGGTCTACTTCTAATTTGGATGCACTTGTCAATTTACTCCCTGTTACTTAGAAATGATGTCGATGTCCTATCAGCTCGAAGCACTCTTCTTCCAGGTATTATCGGATGCATTATGAGATACATTTCCATTTATCTTGATCTCTTAGGCAACCAAAATGCGTTCTTTAGGCTGGGCGGATTTTTTGAATGTTTCGATCACCCCAAATCGAAAAGTGCTGACGGCTACGTATTGGATGTATGTTTTTATGAACCATCACTTCGATGGAAGGCCTCAACTGATCTGTGTATTAGACGGAAGCCTTCTAATCTGCGTCAGCAGCCGAGACCGGCAGTGCCTCTCCATGGAGGAAAGGTCACGATTTCGATGGTGGAAGGCGTCAAAGCGACACACACGAGCTCCTCAAAGGCTAAGGTGTTGAGTGAGTTGCAGTATACCTCGAAGCTCGGTTCAAAGAGAGCATCCGACAACGTTGAATCGCTTAAATTTGATGTTCGATGGGAACCAACTCCCAACGCCATCGGAATCAATATTCCACCTGAAGAATACATGTTACCCGATGGTGTGCTGGTCGTGGTATAGCATGTTATTCATGAATATATTTCCGTCATTTTGACTAAATTCAACTAGGATGCTGATGATCTGGATTTCGAAGCCATGCTACGGAAGATTATTCACAAACATGTCAGCTTGATATTAAAAAGGATTCAATACCAACTTCAGCATACTGGGCGCTCAGGATTTGCAGCGCCAGGTGTTTTGACTCTGATCGAAGATGGTGGGCTTCCAATGGGCCTGTCCATGTCAACGCACTAACCTAACTCATATGTATAAGGTGAATTCCAAGCCTTCAAGGTTCTCCTTTGTGCGGACAAATACCTTTTGGTCTCTCTGGACCCTAGAACAGGTCGCTTCACCTTGCGTGACGTAGGCGACCTTGCGGCTACTATGCACGGTGCTCCGCTGCTCAGATTCGCGGACAGGATCAATGAGACGCCGGGTCAAATTCCTAGCGCATTGATCACTATTCGATTACATGTAGGTCCTTGGTGGTTCAGTTTTCGTTTTTCTCTTGTTGAGCATTCTATGACAGACAATCATCGATCTCCTAGAACAGAAAACTCAATATCTCGGCTTGCAAAGCTATCGTTCCCGTAATTTCGCACAAGCTGGTATGATAAACCGTCATCGTTTTGCACTTACCTTGAGATGTTGAAAATTCCAAATCAGAAATCTCCAAGCTGGGTCCTCATAGAGGATCATTATATATCCAGCTGGAAAGCCATCCTACCCATTACCTCGTCATTTTGATCTCCGATGAAGAGTTTAAATACGCGTTGATCAATACACAGGTCATGCAAAACACTATCACTAACAGCATGGTCATGGGCGATATCGCGTGGTTGGATTTTTCACGGATAAGAAACGACGACCCGACAATAAGCGTACGGACAGAGCGACCGGAATCACGTCCTGGAATGAAGCATAGACACTCGGACAAGAAAGTGCCTATGGTTGAACAACCTTCTGCAGGGTAAAAAAATTGCTGCCTGTCCTTAAGAATCCTGAGACTGAACTAGGTGTATAGATTTCATTTGGAAACACAGGTTCTACGCGAAATCTACAGTTATTGCTGGTTGGTGTTTTTCTTGGCCTTATCCGGTATAAACAATTGACCACTGCTGAAGTGCTCGTGTGGCCTACATGAATGTCGAAACCCAGTTGAAAAACCGCGGAATCCCATTCAAGCATGTCAATCATACTGGCTCTACTTCAATTTCCCCCGAACTCGCCTATATACAATCTTCCCTGGCTCGTTCGGTCCCGGGATTATGCGTTCAATCCAGTGATATATTATCTGGAGCTCCAGCTGCTGAAGCGGCTATGCCTAATATTCGTGTGATACCGCTCAACTGGTGGTCAGAGAAGAAGGCCCAAGTTGTGACTTGCGTTAAGCTCAAATACGTGCAGCAACCAATGGGCAAATCTGCTGGAACTAGCACAGTGATTCGACCGTCCAAGCGGATCATCTACGATACGACCGAGGCCGTCGTATCCTTTCTTTCCGAGAATGTGGATACGTGCGTTGACGAATTTTTGGAGGAATGGGCTCGTGTCTCCAAGATGGTGGTGATTGCACGACAAGGTTAGTTCATTGATTCGTTGTAGACACAAGTCGCTGACTCACACATGGAATAGTCGCACAAATGCCCAAGGAAAAATTGTGGCCTGATATCAGACTACTTTCATTCGATCTACAAACTGTGGAGTTTGCTTACTCGGAGGTATGCCATAACTGCATCACTTATTTGAAAGTCTGATTGTATTGACATATTCCGTTCATCTATGTAGGACTATACTGTCTTCATAACCTGTGAAGATCAACTTTCCAATGGTGGCACTTTCAACCTTCGTTTCTCTCGTACTCGGCCAAGTTCCAGGAGCATCGAAGACTGCGATTCCCTTAACCCCCATGATGATGCAGAGCCCTCCTTGCGAAATATTCTAACCCCTGGACACGGTCGACTTGCACCTTCGTTGCACAGACTCGTTCGCCTTCTTCGGGATACATTGCCTATAGCTGTTGAACTAGAAACAATCCGGAGAGAGGCCGAACGGGAGGAAGGGCGAGTACCGGTCGACACGTTTGCCAAAGCAGCCGGATGGTACAGATTGATGTTTGGCGATCTGAGGTGTGAACGTAGTCCTTTCGTGTTTGAAACCGGGCTGAATATGTTTTACTAGACATGCACTAGACATACGGCTAATGAGTGACGATAGAGTGGCCATATTAGATGCTTCTTATTCTTTCTACCCCTCACTATCACCGTCGACTCGGAGCAAAAGAGAGGAGAAGGACGTGTCTGGCGATGTGGTTATGTTAGAGCCAACTGTTTCTGACCATACTTTGAAGCCCATCCCAGATTATTCGACTATCGTACTGGATTGTGTCCGACAAGCACTTGAGTCGGGAAACGCAATACCTGGCAAAATAGCACCAGTGGATGTTGCACTCATCTGCCACAAGACTTCAGTCAAACCGCTGATCAGAGCAGTGTATACCCAAGTAGCAGCTAAACTCAAACAAGCATCGTAGCAGCCTGCACATCTTGATTTGTTCCACGTACGAATACATCTATCCAACTACCTACTTACGCATATTGTATCAATAGTACACGATAACCAAGAAAACAGAATAAAAGATGTTAAAACTGTATGTAGCATGATAGCCAACTAAGTTGTTACAAAGAACTAGATGGAGAAGATATAGAAAGCGAAGACATACTACGACGCAGAACATCATCGCCTAGGATCTTCGCAGCTGTGTCTTCATCATCTGACTCAAAAAGAGGAAGCACACCTAATCTCGGAGACGACTCGGGTGGGGCGGTCAACTCACTCAGAAATTGACCTGTCATGAACGTCCTCTTCGACGTGCTGGACAGCTTTTTCGTAGGTGATCTTGAAAGATTGCTCGATAATCCCGCACTCGAGCTATTCTTCCTCGGACGCCCACGCTTCACGACTCCAGTCAAACGAGATGACGGACCTGGTACAGCAGACAACACCTTCGGCCGGCCAGCCTTCCGTTTCGATTTCAGAGCCTCGTCTTCGGAGAAAGACAGACGTTCGACACCATCGAAATCAAACAGTTCGCCTTCACTGCTTTCTTGAGCCTCTTTCGCTCTCCGAACTGGTTTTCTCGTGGTTGATGGAGTCTTTGTTTTGGGTTTCCGAGTACGAGCTGAAGCCGAGGGTGTCACAGGAGTCGGTAGTGTCAGATGAATTTGACCAGTTTTCAACTTTGACGGGGAACCGGCTATGCGTCGCGGACTTTTCCCAATACCCGGTTCGTCTGAATACCGCTCTCGTTCGACAACATCAAAATCGAATTCTTCTCCTTGACTGCTGGTACTACTCTCTTTCCGGCTCCGTCTTTCTCGTTTCTTCCTTGGAGATGTCACGCCTTTAGCTTTCCTGTTGCTTTTACTACTACCGGCAAAGTCTTCCGCTAAGCTGTCCGAGTTGTACATTTTATCCAATGTCTCTTCTTCTTCTTCGACGGAAACAGCTCCTCCCGTTGCGCGTCTATAGCATCCTTTGATCACATCGCCCCATAAAACGAAGCTTGAGCAGGAAGGGCAGTCACCGCCTCGAGGAACCATAAGATCACTGGGACCTTGGTTCAGGAAATGCTGTGAAAGGCACAAGAGATGTGCTGTTCCGTTACAAGCGTGTTGTGGACACAGGGCGTGCGTGAGAGGGTCCTGTGTTTTCAAGATCAGTACACGTTAACCTGAATCATTTGGAACATGCCGAAGTGTAGTTTGTAAGAGGTTCATGACAAACAGAACACTGCAGGGGTTCTTTCGATGCCAGGAGGTTGATATGCTTATTGAGATGTGCACTCGTGAATTTCTCTATGTAACCCCACAAATGAGTGAGAATTGATTGTCTGATACGTCAAAACAAGATACGTACCATCCTGTACATCTATGGGCTCGGTTCTTCCGCTTCCACCAGCCGACTTTCCATCCACGCCTTCCAATTCAACAGTATGAGTGAACCCTCGAGGAAGCGTTATCGACCCATCAGCATCTGCTTTCTGCTTTCCCTTTCCCTTGGTGACTTTTCTAACATTGGTAAATTCCTGCCAGATCTTCATTGCTTGAGGCGTGAAAACCTTGACATGAAGTGGCCATAGATTGTATGGGTGGATAGATATCATGAATCGCAGTATCCTGTGGACAAGAAAGGCTTAATATAGCAGTTGTAGCAGTGACACCCAACTCCACGCACTGAATATTTTGCTTCAAACCACGCCCACTCGTTGTGAATACTTTACCATTCCCGTCGCGAATATGTCTGGACAAGTGAGGATGTTGCCAGGCCCATTCAAATTGAAGCGCTGCAAGTTTGGAAGGGAAGCCATGGACTATCATTTGCATGACCCATGGACGTCCTCGACTGGTTTTCCACGCTCCCTGAGTCAACTCTCCATTATGTTGCCTATGAAACAAAAGCATCAAGTTTCACGCAGAATCTCACAAGTCAAACAATAAACCTGATCCTTCTTGGTGGATTCGGTGTACTGCCAATGTAAGTTCTGTAGGATTTTGGTTGAGAACGGGTCGCAATCAAGCACAAAGATCAGACAGCGCATACGCGTTTGATTTCGGAGTCTGGACAGATTTGAGCAAGTAGCAGGCATAAAAAGAAGGGAAAGTATGGGATAGCAGGGATGAACGGTTTCCTGGTCGCCCAACGCGCATTTGAGCTTCGATGGGTTTCTGAGAAGAGGGGTAATTGCTGGCACTGAGAGGCACGTGCCAAACAGAACGCGCCCTCTGACGCCACACATACCACTACACATTCAACTATACAGCGAAATAGAATACACAATAATGATATAAATCAAAAACCTAAGGATACAGTATTATTGTCCATGATATCCCACAAGTAGATGGCCAAAAAAATTAGAGAGAAAGAAACAAGGTATAATAAGTCCAACCTCCTTGTACGCTTGGACTAGAAGATTAAGATTTTTATGAGGGAGTGTAAGCAGGAGGCGGAGGAACGATGGGTGTGTCCGGCTCCGATACAGTGTAGGGTTGGACAACTTGATCCTTCTGAGGAGACTCAGATCTACGGGGAAGGAACGTTGACTGTGAATCTAGTTGAGGATATGCTCTGACGGCCAGAGGCCTCGCCAATGGCTGTATTATCTGCCTTTGCATTCTTCTGTACTTGACGATGTAGCTTGCTGTCATCAGAATAAGTACAATACCTATGATTTCACGATAAGCTCTCGGATATACACGTCTCGGGGTGATAACTTACCAACGATGGTGCATATAATAACGATTTTGGACTTGGACCATGTGGATTGAGGACAAGCGGTAGGGTTATCACTGCAACGGAACTCTTCTTCAAAAAAAAACCGCTACAATCATCGTGAATGAACTTACTTTTCGTCAAAACAAGCCCGGGATCGCCGTTCAACAAGTGGAATAGCGTCGATGCCATGCATCAAATGGCAAAAAACAACAAGGAAATTGAGCGTTGGCCATAATCCGAGCATGATGGTTTCGAGTGTAAAGTGGGTGAAAAGTGAAGAACTTGTATTTCTTACCGAGAATTTATATTTATATGTCCACCGGTACTTAGACAAAACTAAGAACAAAAAAAAAAAGACAGACACAATGAAGGTCCAATTGCAATTGAGATCCGATGGCTGTCCGGCCGGCTACACTGCTTTCAAAGGTGTTGTTTAAGTCGGGATGTGAGTCGGGGCTGTTTTTGTCAATCAGGAGCGCCCATCGGATTTGAACCGTGCAGTTCTCACTTCATACAGCTCAACATTGAAGTTGTGAAGTTGTGAAGAGGCTGTTGGCTATGTTGGCTGTAGGGTTGTTATATATCATTGCTCAAATGAACGTGACCTGACCCTGGTCCGTGCGCAACTACTGAAAGAGTATAAAATTAGGTCACTTCTGATTTTAGTCCTCATCCTTTGTGCTCGGGCGGGCGGTCGCACCAGTGAGGTTTTTACCGAGGTCGATCTATTTTGCTAATTGCAAATTATACATCCGAACTCGTCTGTCAGCTTCGGCTTTCAGCAATTTTTGAACCTGCTTCATGATAACTTTCGAGTTTGAAGGCCTTTTGAACTTATGTAGTGAACTGAAATCAAATTATTTATCATTCATTGAATTTTCCATGTGCTAAGATAACTTGCAAAAAAAAAAAAAAAAAATGAGGGTGATCTACACCGATGAGGTCTGAAATTTGGGAAAGGATGTGGAGGAGAGGGTAGTTTTGCTAGTGCGCGTTTTGCTAGTGCGCTGTATAAATTTTGGTACAGCTTCCAGAGCAGTCAATGGTATGGAATGTTGGATATTTGGATTTGCACATCCTCTTGTGTTCTCATCTGTGAAACGAATTGGTGAAAAAATTTTGCTGGTACGGTCAAATCACGAGCGCTTTACTTGCTGACTCAGCTCTCGATCCTTCTTGATTATTTCTTTCTAATTTACGTTTTCTTCCTCTACCACTATCTCCCACTAACGAGCTTCTCATCTATTCAAAAATGGCTTCACATTTGGTGAGCTCTTCTCCCCTCCGTTCCTGCTGTAAACACTTCTGACTAAAAGTAATAACAGGCCAACATTTTCGGTACAGAACAGGATCGCGTCAATTGTTCCTTTTACTACAAAATCGGCGCTTGCAGACATGGAGACAGATGTTCTCGAAAGCATATTCGTCCGCCATTTTCTCAAACAATTCTTCTTCCGAACGTTTACCACAACCCTGCACACGATCCTGTTTGCAAGTTGAATGAGAAAGAGCTTCAGGAAGGTTTCGACGCGGTCTATGAAGATCTTTACATCGAGCTGGCGAAGTTTGGCCATTTGTTGGAATTGCATGTACGTTTGCCCATGCCAACTCTTCGATCCAAAACTGACCCATGGTATCTCAGGTATGCGATAATGTCGGTGACCATCTTATCGGCAATGTTTATGCACGTTATGAGTGGGAGACTGAAGCTCAAACTGCTGTTGACAATTTGAACGACCGCTGGTATGCAGGTATGTAATTCGAGCACTTGGATCTTCGACCCTCGACTCACAGTGTCTTGCTAGGCCGTCCATTGTATGCAGAGCTTTCTCCAGTCACCGACTTCCGGGAGTCCTGCTGTCGGCAGAACGAAAATGGAGAGTGCAACCGAGGAGGGTTCTGTAATTTTATGCATCTTCGACTTGCTTCAAAAGACTTGGTCGGACACCTTCGCGGTGGTCAGCGTCTTGAGCGTAAATTGCATCCACCGGCAGCTCAGGGAGGAGGCGGTTGGGAACCTGGAAAGCGAGAGGGACGAGGCAGGAGTGCTAGCCCGAAGCGTGGTGGAAGTGGAGAAGATAGATGGACGAGGAAGTAACATGGAGAGCGCCTTGTCTATCTATTCTCTATAATATCAGATCTGTAGTAGTAATACTGTGTATACTAACGTTACACTGTTGCATGCTCGTATTATTTGAAAGATACTGAAGTACGTCTAAACAATCTGAGAACCCTTCTCTCTAGTAATCCAAAACCGTGAGGCCGCCAGACAAATGGCACCCGCGGCGCAACATAGCCCAGCGAACAGCGTAGGTTGCCACCATACATATGATGAAGTGAGCAATGCGCCAGCAATCGGTGTCCCTTCAGTTAAAAGGCTTCTCAGTAAATAACTCGATATAACGTTATCTCCGTTAACATACCTATCAGCCCCCCAAAGCCTGAGTCGATTGCTCAGCACGTCCACAACACAGTCAAACAGAAAAGGGATACACTGACTGTTAAACGTAAAGCAAATCCCCATCCTGGCCCCAATTTCCGAGTCCGTCTTTGCCAACGATCCTACCATCGGGGCAAACATACCCACATCTAAAATCGGGTGAGTGATCAATGTGTTATTCATCTCCAATCTCTCCTTACATGCACCCCAGAAAACACCATACAGAACCGCTACGACAAAATATCCACCGGCAGATGTGACTGCAAGCTCGCAGAGGATGAGGATGACGCATATGAACACAGAAGGGGTGACAATGTTGAAGATCCCTAATACTGGAACCATCATCGGGATTATAATGCGGCCTATGAGTGTGGAAGCATTCATCACGGGCAACTGACAATGGGTTTCAACAATATTTTCGAGTGAAAGAGAACCATTTCGACGACCAACCAGGTAAAAAGCCAAATTCTCAGACATGATTCTTTTCTGATTGGCATTAAGTTGTAAGAAGAACGTGGGGAAGAACAAACCCATCAAGTTGAAAAAAGTTCTTGTTTGGACATTCGGTTAGAGTAAAATCATAATTCAACGTGAGCACTGGAGAACATACCCTAATACCACAGCGACATACTGTGGCTCACGAAAAAAAACCTTCATGTGGCGAAGGAGGTTGGTATCTTTCGGCGGGGCAGGAGCTAGTCTCGTCCGGGATAGAAGGATACCAATGCACAAGAGACCAGCGTTAAATGCGGCACTTATACGAACGGTAGTATGAAACCCAAGCTTTTGAAACAATTTGTTCAACATGATTGATTGCAAAGCGGCTCCAAGACCCGATCCCTAAAGTCACGAAATGACCATCTAGACCAGAACGCAAAGTTTAGGAAAATGTACGCACAGAGGCGACAACAGCCATGGCGAGTGTTCGTCGTCTGTAGAAATACTGCGAGACGACTGCAATGCCAGGGACATATATTAAACCGATGCCAAGACCAGCACCAACTCCTTGTGCTAGAAAGATCTAAGTGTGCTGCGTCAATACAAAGAATCCGGATATTTACCCGTCCTCGAACCTGATAGAATTCGCCAGGCTGGGCCAAAGACAGCATAAAGAGAGAAAATACGAAGATAATCGAACCGCCAATGAGTAGGTGGTAGCTAAAACATTCTTGCTTCAGTCAAGTGGCTTCGTCGTGTCTTGAACACTCACAAATAGCCCAAGTCATACAGTCGACCTGAAATGATGCCACTGGACATCACAAGCCAAAGCTGCATGCTACCAATCCAGCTAGACATACCAGAAGTGATCAATACTTGGGAATAATGAGAACAGTTAACAACTATTTACCTTACTGTTGACGACGAATATTTCCCTTCCATGTATATTCGTACATAATAATCTGAAACGATACCGAAAATCAGAATTGGTGCGATATTGTACGGATGATTCTACCATTGAAAACTCCGTAAGCGTTCGTGTATCTGAAAATATTCTTAAGCCACCAGTGGCAGATACGGTATAGGGATTTTATACTCACCCAAACGTAGAGAATTGTATCAACCATCTGAGGAACGAGCAGCATCAGAGCACATCAATTCAACACAGAAAACAAAGCATACATCGCGAATACAGTGGTCCAAGCTTGAAGCCCACCCTCTGGATAAGTTACTTCTACGCGTTTTTCATCGGAGTGACCGTTTTGGGACGGAGATGCGTCAGCATTGATGACTGTTTCCGCATCTTTCTCATGAGGTTTGTGAAGATTCGTCTGGGTTTGAGGACGTTCAGACCTTGTTAGAAGCCAAGCCGGACGTGAGCTTACCATTGGAAGAAAAGCTTAAGCAGGACAAAACTCTTAGCGGGAATGATAAGACTCAGTTAGAGTCAGAGATTGGACGCTTCGTTCAGTGTAGACAAAGGGCATCTACCAACGTTCTCGTTTATGTACTCCACGCAGACAATGCCTCGTGACGGAGTTGACCAGTCGGGTAATCGCTAAACCGTTCGATTGAACCCCCAAGCGGAGAGTCTTAGTAACGGAGTTGGAGGACGCTAGGAATAAAGCCGCTTGAGAACCCGCTTGAACAAATCCGTTTGAAAGAGGGAGGTATGATAGAATACAGATCACATTTATTAATCCGTGATTGTCGCGCCCAAGCTCCGGATTCGGAATGCAAACTGGGAAATGACCAGCATCGCGCACTCGACGAAAGATTATATTCAATCTACATCAGTTCGCGCACGATAACAACCGAAACGATCGCAAAAAAGAGCAATACTCTCTACAGCTCCTGAGCCATCGTCCTGAGCTAAGCCAGAATTTGAGGCAGACAGCGAATGAAGCTGTGAGGAGTTGAGAGTCAAGGTCCGCCAAGGCTTCCAAATCCAGAATTCTACATCTTCTTCAAAGGTGGCCGGATTGCGTATGGGAGTAGACGACGAAGAGGGATGTGAAGGAAAAGAGAAAAGTACTAATACCATCGATGATGAAGGATTGTCTTCGTCCACGTCAAGGACGGGGAACTCGGTAACAGCGCTGAGCCTTTCGTTCTTAGTGAGTAATGACTGATTGTGAAGCAAACGACAGAGCGCAAGGCCAACATTCGATTTAGCATGAGTTTGTTGGGAAGGACGATGAAATACCCTGATTACACGAAGACGCAGATCAGGCTTTGGAAATCTTGTAAGAGTCGAGTATTCTTTCGCCCACAGAGCGAGAGACGTATTGGCATGGGAGAGGAGAGAAGCTGCATGAGCAGCAAGTCCATTCCTATCGAAGAAGTACATATTACTGAAAAAGTTTCAGATGTGCTCAGAAAGCATACCGAACGAATTTAGGCGCTCTCCCAAACGGATTACTCTTCTGAGGACTTAGATCCAATCCCGACTTGATTTCAGGAATATCTGCTGTCTCCAAAACTACAGGATTCTGTAGGACAATGCTGGCTAATTCGGCCGCGCCATTTTCCGTAGAGAGATCTGTGGCTCGTGCCACTCTAGTAGTAGCAATTGTTCGCAAAGGTTTACTAGGAGAAATACATGATGGCAAATGTATTGGTGGTGGGAGTGGTAGAGCTTTCTGACCGACAACAGGCTTGTGTGTCGGAAGACGAGGCGGTACTAATGGTTTGAGCAGAGTTTTCGCTGGAGTCCTATCCGGCTTAGGAAGGATAATGGGAAATCTAGACTTTGAGGTGGGTTTGGTTGATGTGGAGTTTTCTGAGATGGCTTGAATTTCGTGGAGCAACAAGTGTCCCTGCGCCTCGGATAATGCGGGGGCTGGCGGCCTGGTCATGGACTTATCGCCTGAAGCTGGAGTAATAGGAGCCAAGGCCGCCTTGATAGTCGATTTTGCAGGTGTACGGCGGAAGTTATCAGTGACCTTCGATGAGGAAAGGTGAGAATCGAGGATGAAAGCCGGTCGTTGAACGGGTTTATGAGGAATAGCTGTAGAGGATTTGGGCTTCAACAAGGAAGGGTCCAGTGGATTGTTGGTCTTAGATACGTCCTGCTTCCTAGACTTCTTCGTTGCTTCGAAGGCTGAGTCAAATAAAGGTATCGTTGCCCTCCCTGGTTTCGATGAGAGCTTCGAGATAGCAAAGCCGTCCGGTCCCATTAGACTACCACTATCAACTCGTCTGCGTTTCAGAGATGGTTGTTCTGTATCATTCTGCATCTGCGTTCGGGATAGATAGTTTAATCAAGCTTGAGATCTGAAGTGGTATTTGAAAGATGTTATATCATGAAAAGCCCTGTTCAAAGAGTCTGCGCGCCATGTGACAGCATGTGACGCCCGTAACGTTCTGAAATCACTGGTGCGTGACATCCGATCAGCATCTGACGATAAGATAATATGACTAAGACTTGTTAGAGAGAGTATCAGAGAGTTTAGGGCTTGAGCCCGCGCATATGGTGCAAAGCACGGGTAAAAGACTGAGAATTCTGGTAAGCAGCACGCTAAACGGCCGAGAGGGAGAGCAACTGAAATTTTCTCAAATACAGAGCGAAAGGAGATTGGATGAGGCAACTACTAATTATCGCCGGTAAGCCGGCCCGGCCCTTCCCGCGCAGTAGATATAGAGTCGCACAGATAACTACTTAAATACAGTAGATACGGAGAGCTGGGAGGAGGAGGAGAACCTCATCGAATGGGTGAGTTGTATATTCTGCTGTTTTTCCAATACAATCCATTGATTCCTGCATAGGCCAAAGAATTCATACGGGCACAGGTGCTTACAAAACGTACAAAGGTAAAGGCTGAAACGAAAACAAAAGCAAAAGTCTCGGACACGGTAATCTTTTTGGCTAAACCGTTGTGTTTGAAATATCTAACAGTTAATTCCTTAGGCTGTATTCACTGAACACTTCGAGACCACGAACAAGAAGATCGATGGACTAACATGAACTTGAAGGAGACACGTTCAAAGATGGTAACGACTTGTGCTCATCTTGTCTTTGTCACCTTCTGTAGCACATCAATCATACGAACACAGATAAGCATGCTCGCGACGCAAGGATGCGTTTGCACACATGGGACTATACTCCGCGACCTGGCTCGTCTCCATACTCAGGGGCTATATTTTTCCTCTAAAATGTCAGCGGCTAACCAAAGTGCCTAACGCACGAGATGGTTTGTTGCCCTCACTTTCTTTACCTGAGATATACATGATCTAAATTCGAGCCGAACAAAGAAGAATACTCATGAACTCTTAGAGGATATGAGTTACCACTGTACCGAAACTTCGTGTGGCACTTTCGTACGAGTAACCCCTTATTCATAACCTCAATTCTCGAGGAAAAGTAGTCGAGCACAAACTGACAGAAATTATTGTTACATTGGAGGGATTGACGATGTGGCACACTTGGTGAACATTTACATGGGCATTTGCCCCTAGACTACAAATCTTCGTCACGCTCTTCGGGAGAGATAGGTTTAAACTCGTATTCATCATCTTCCGGGTCGGTGCCCAATACGTCGGGAGCTTTGAACTCTGCTTCGTCTTTGGGAACTTCATCAACTATTCCTAGTGTGAAGATTAAAATTTGCCGCAACTAACAAGTATCTGTTCATACCCGCAACTTTTCCCGTGAGGACCGCTTTGATGGGCTCGCTACCCTCAGTGCTAACTCCCATGTCATTCAAACGTTGAATTGCTCGCTCTTTGGCTTCGCCGCCGGCGTTGGGATTGTGCAAAGTTCCCTTTAAACCGGCTGCAACGCGCTCGGAACTCTTGCCTGAGTCTATGTGAAAGAGTTGAACATAATCAGATGGCTCAATATAGATAACGGAGCTGAACTGACTATCGGCCATTATGGTCAATTCGTTGAGTGAGTAGATTTGGGTTAAGATGGGTGTTCGGTTTGACCGATGTTTTCTCTCTGTCTAACACTTATATAGCATTTTTGAGTACGTCTTGATGTCATCACCATAGAAGACGTTGCGAAACAGGTCTTTGTCTTTGTCTACGTTGATGTCATTTGCGATATATCGAGCGACCAAGCGTAAATTGTCGCTGGAAGTGAAACTTGATTGGAACTTTCGGTGAAACCCATGGTGAGGTGAACTGCATCTGATTACTAGCCATTTGGAAGAAGAGTCAAAACTTGACGTTGAGGATGTAGGATATATTCCTGAGGGGTAGCAAGCAAACAAAAAGCGGAGAAGATACAAACACGGACACGGACACAGCATATGACCCCAATCACAAATTCTTGCAATTACGGTCTCAAAGCTCTTTCTTTGAATACACATATTCAATGACCTTTTGGGTCTCTAAAACGTGGGCATATGAGTACACCGATTGCATCGCGAAAGCGATAGCAGAACACACCCAAAACTGCTTCTTTGGCTTTAGCCATCCCTTGAATCTGTTCAGTCTCGCATTCCTGACCCACCTTAACGATCGCAGATTGAAATTGTTTTGATAGTTTCTTCATGAACATCATGAGTTCATGCATGATGAGTAAGACGAGTAACAGCATAAACAACATACTTGTAATTTCCGTTCCTCTTCAAGTATCGCGGACCACAGACTTCTAATACGGTCATCTTCCGCAGCGTAGTTGATTGTGAATGCTTGAAAGAGTTCCTCACTATATGCGTCGTACATAACTATCCTGGAGTGTCTATAGCGATGCAAAGCTGATCACTCACGCAGATCGAGCGGCGTCGGTGATTATACCGGCTGTGCTTTCCATCTATGATACATAGATAATGGTAGAATTTGCAGAGGCAATTGACGGAAAGTTGAAAAAGCTGGTAAAAGCTGAGATCTCAGCGCATATATGCGGGGCACATACCTCTTTTGACACCGATTTCTTCCCAGACACGAAAAACTTGCGCTGTTGCTCTTTTTTCTTCTTTTCCAAAGCCGCTGTCGGTTTGAACAGGAAATTATTAATTCCGAGATTCGAACAGAAAATAGGGCGATAGAACAAGCTGGTACCTCTGTATTGTTGGGCGAATGCTATCTGAAAGCTGCAACGACGTGAAGGTCGACTCGTGAAACGCTGCCAAGTGAACGACCACGCTCACGCATCGTTGTCCTCGCTGCCATTACTACCGTTACTATCTTGTGAGCCCATGAATGGAAGAGCATCTTCTTGAAGGTCAAAATCCACTGTTTTTTCCTTTCCTCGAGGCATAACAGCGGAGAGCCAAAACAGAAGTTGGAAGTGCTGCAAGGTTGCGTGAAAACTCAAAGATACGCTGTGGTCTGTGCGTCGTTGATTCAGGCGCCCACCTACTGCCCCGGGCCGAAACAAGAGAGGTACAAGAATAAGTACCCTGGCCTGTGGCAAGTGACGTTTGCCTTGGAACACCACCTCGACGTTGATACCAGAATTTCTAAAGAACTTTTCAAGCTTCATCAATGGCTGGAACAGGCACCAGGCGCAAAGCTAACTTGCAAATCGAGGCCGATGAGGATTTAGATGATCTTGATGGTCAGTTTACCTCCATACTGAGCTTATTCTTATTCTATCTCCAAAATCTCACACTCAATATAGATGTTCTTTCTGAATTCACAACGACATCTGCTGGTAGACCATCTTCCTCTACTGCGCCACCAATTTCTCCGATAACCTCACCACCCCCGCCACCTCCCACAGCAACGTTCACCAAAGCCCGACCAAGAACGAACACTCGCGTCGATTCTGCTCCGATCAGTATTCCAGGTCGTGGCTCGTTCGGTGTCAAGGAGCAGGAAATCACGGAGGGCCCAGAAGATACAGATGATCACCCAGAAGGCCCAGAACACGAAGCAGCACTTTCCGACGCGTTCACGACGGAGCTCGTGAAGAATATGCAGGATCTTATGCGGGAGTTGGCCGACGAGAAATCGACGGAAACAGGAGGTGGGGAAGAAGCAAATGAAGCTGGAACGGAGGGAGAGGCTGAACGTTTGATGAAAGCCGCTTGGGAAGCTATGCTGATTGAAGGTATGAATGGCATGACTGAGACTGGGACTAAGACTGGCCCATCGACGTCGCCCGCGGCATCGATTTCGACTTCATCTGCCACTGGATCTGACTTTCAGAACAAGATTAAACAAACAATGGAGAAGCTTAAAGAGAGCGAGGATAATCTGCAGGTCTGCACGATTCGCTCACCGTCCGTTTAATTCTTGATTCATCATTTCATCGTTTCCCAGAACTTATCCTCATCTACCTCATCCGGTAACCCTGAATCACTCCAAGGACTGCTAAATTCCCTCAAAGATCTTGGCTTAGACGACCTCGGTGCATCCGGAGACGGGGAGGAAGACGAGGCCGAACTGGCTTCTTTCCTAGAATCTATGATGGGTCAACTGATGAATAAGGAAGTGTTATATGAGCCGTTGAAGGAATTAAATGACAAGGTTTGTTTCCGCCGATTCAACGAATTCTTTCCTCTTTACGTGCACGTCCTGACGTTCCTTCTACTTACACAGTTTCCCCCCTTCCTCGCCAATCCACCATCTGTCCTCTCTTCCGCCGACCAAACACGTTATGAAAAGCAATACGATTGCGTGCAACGTATCGTCACCATCTTTGACGATCCTTCATATAAAGAAGGTGGGAGTGATGCAGCAAAGGTTGTGGATCTAATGGGGGAGGTGAGAGGGAAATTTTTTTTCCGTCTTTGACTAAACCTGACCCTCTTTTTTCTTGCAAAAGCTACAAACGTATGGTAATCCGCCCGAATCGATAATAGGATCTGTTCCACCCGAATTGATGGGCCCGGATGGTGGTCAATGTGTCGTTTTGTGATTCGTTTGAACGAAGGTGTGATGGCTGGGCGAGTGGTGGGTTTGCTTTCCAATTGTATCATAATATATAGGATTTAATGATTCATCTGAATGTGCATTACTCCTGTCTGCTTCGATGCATGTGTTGTATGTACTATAGCCTGTACTCATCTTTACAATTCATCTTTGAACAGTGTAAGTAGACTGATAGAAGATAAAATAGATAGGGTGATTTGGTGTAACTTTTTCGCTGCGAAATCTGGCCGACGCAGGAATATGTTGGCGCATTGCGTTCGTACCTTCGACTCGCGGATCTTCTCGAAAGAGTACTCTCTGCTGTCCAAGAACACCCCGTGGATAATTTCAGCGTGGAAACAGCTTTGCACAATAAAACCCTCAGTTACGCCGTCGCTCCAATTTTCGCTGTCTTCATAGTTACCCGAAGCGTGGTACGCTCGAGCATTCAGCATCTTCTTGCCTTGCTGTTGTCGAGCGGAATAACGTGCCGGTAGCTCCAATACTAATGCTCGACAATAACATGTTATTGAGCTTCGGATCTCCTAAGGAAAGACGATTAACATTGGTTCGGAAAAGGACTCTTTACGTATGGTGCATTCCGACTTGGACTATGAAAAGGACTCAGGCTACATGATTATGGTCTTTATATTTATAAGTTCTCCAGCTATCGAACTGTATCTTAGTTCGGGAACACCTGCAAATTAGCCCTGTACCAGACAGACACTGAGGACGAGCTTCCTTTTTGTGTTAGGAAGACCTTTGATCTTTCGGAAGATGAAATCCTTTGGGAGACCTCTGTCTTTCGGAAGACGTTAAACCTCGCGAAGATGAACACTTGGCAAAGTGGATAGATTTCGCGGTGCGAGAGGTTGGCTGGGCACCTCGTGAAATATATGAGTTTTTGAACCTTTCTGTGTTGAATCCCCAGTTTATCTTGAGGAGATGGACCCTTATGATGTCTTTAGCGATACAAGATGAACAATCTACAATTGCAGCTGGCATGTCCGTTGTGAAAATCCTTGTTGAAGGCCAGTGTTTCCCATCGAGTCTTTACGCAGCATGCTCAACGACAGGGAGGGGACGAACTCGCAAACACAAACTTTGTCGTTCACTTCAGGAGTGACTTTGATCAAAGACTTTATGAACAGGAATTGCGCAATGTACAATGGAGCGATCTGAGTGGGCTACTTCAGGTCACTTCGATGTTTCCTTCAGCTCGTAGTTTGGAAGTAAACATTGTTTACTGGGTGGACCAGAAGCCAAGGAAGACCACCGTAAGCGAGATGAAGTCGCTTGCATTTTCGATGGTGATTGGTTCATCAGAGTTGAGATCAAATCAGCAAACCACGGTTGAGCGCCGAAACCACATGCGCGCGAATCTTTAGCTCCAACCACGATGACTTGGGAACTCAACTGTCTAGTGCTTGACAGCCATCCCAATATTAACATTTTTGCGGTCCAGGTCTCAGAGACAGATATTGTTGCTACTCTCAAGGAGAAAATCAAGCAGAAAGCACAGCATACATTTGAGCATGTTGATGCACATACTTTGGACCTCTGGAATGTCTCCGTTCCCTTCGAAGGACTCTCGGATACTCATCTCCATGACCTTCAACCAGCACGAGCTCCTTTGCCTGCAGTGAAGAGATTGAGTGGCTTGTTTCCAAATCCTCCACCGGAAGAGCATCTTCATATTATCGTTCGGCCTCCCGCGGTTGCTGGTGCGTCTTCAACGTTTTTTCGTTTCGTTTAACATCTCATATTCTCTGCAGCACCTCCAAATCCCCAGCCCCTTCTCGAGCTGAATTGCTTAGTGCTCGGCGACCAACGCAATGTCATCTTTCCGGTCAGAATCGCGGCCACAGAGTCAGTCGGCTCCCTTAGAGAAGTAATCAAGGAGAAGAAAACTCACCGATTCAATCGCGTTGACGCCGACGATCTTGTCCTTTGGTGCGTCTCCGAGACCGTTGATGAAAATCTCCAAGATAAGCTTCAACAAGCGGACTTTCCAACAAAGCCGTCGTTATCACCAATCGACGAACTAGGCACAGTCTTCCTTGATCCGCCTGTGAGGGGTTGTTTGCATATCGTCGTAGGCCGCCCGGAAAACGGTAAGCTAAATTCCTAGCTTTGTCTAATTGGTCTCAGAGGGCAATGGCACAGATTCAGAAGCCAATGACACAGTTCCCGAATTATCCCTGCAGACTAAGCGACTGGCTTTATGTCAGAGGAGGTCATATTCAGCACCGTCGTCCGAAGGCCATTTTGCCAAGTTCAAGAAAGAGCAAAACAAAGCAGGTTGCGAAATCTTCTGTGGTCGTCCGATAGAACTGGATAGAGCCATCCCTGCATCGCTTTTTGACGAAACACTATGCCAGTTCCAACATGATCTGACCCACTGCACACCTACACCTGCCGACATTCATTGCTTTGCGAGGTTACGCTTTGAACTAACGAAGATTTTTGCTAATGAGGCGGAGCGCCGCGTGAAACTAATAGACATCTTGCGGGAAGAGAATATTGTTCCTCCTGGTGCTAACCTAAATCCCGGTGCCATCGGCAATTATACCACTGATGGGGATCTTTGGACGACTGCACGAGGTTGTTACGGTGACTTCCTATATTTTTTGAAGGAGATAAAAAAACGAGATGTCTGCGGGTAATGCTGAGCCCTACATGGAGGCTATTCACTATTGGTGGGCTCATGTACGTGATCAAATCGAAAAGCAAAAGCCAGAAGTTCGAGACCGTCTCAATTACCCTGCCATCCTTCTTGTTCACCCCGGTATGTTACAGATGAACTGGATGTTGTTCAGTCTAACCCTTTGATTTTAGGCTCCCACTTTTCTGTTGCTGTTGCTGCTATCACCGATGTGATGAATGTCGAGACTCTAGCGACAATACCTCTTCATGTACACAGCACCAATGTGTCTGAGGTGCTCGCGGGAGAGCGGTTCATCTACGCCCTCCGTACCACCCTTCAACGTTTGCATGATTTCTATGGGGCCGCAAACAATCTTCCTCCTCGTCAGATCGAATATCCTTTCCGCAACTATATCGTTCAAAACGAGGCAAAACTGGCCTTTGAATATATTCGACAGGTCCCTGACAAATGTGTTTTTCACGCTTCCTTGGAGGATGGTACTCCCCTGTTTATCAAATTCTCGCGTCGGTATGGGGAAGTCACTCATCATGCAGCACATGACGCTGGCCTAGCGCCGCGTCTCCTTTCCGTGGAGAACGTTCATGGGTGGTATGTTGTTGCCATGGAGGACCTTTCGAAGGATTATATAACCTTAGCTGAGATATCTGATGATTCCTACCTCTCTCTTCTGCCCGAGGTTCATGAAGCAGTGTGTAAGCTGCATGCTCTAGGCCACGTCCATGGTGATATCCACCCCGTTAATATTCTTGTTAAAAAGCCCGACGTTGAAACCGCTAAGCCGCGGATAGTCTTTGTAGATTGGGATTGGAGTGGGGAAAGTGGGAAGGTTTGTTACCCTCACAGTATGAACCCTGAAATTAAGCGGTCAGAAAGTGCTTTCGCGGGTGCAGAGATTAAGCCTAGTCATGACCTGGATATGGTATCATTCTGTTATAACCGTGATCAACTTGAACTAGTATTGTGATCCAGTTAACAATATTTCCATGCCCCCTACAAATTGGATACACATAATTTTCAATGCCTTAAAGTAATAATGTTGTTCAGTATATACTACACTGATAACTTCATGGTCAAATTGGGATGGATTGGTTTGAACTGTCCGCTAAGTATATGAGTTTTTTGCCCTCTCTTTCCTCTTCTCTTTACTTTATCTTCTTCATCTTCATCATCTTCTCCCAATAGTTTTCTCGCGATTCTTCTCTTTCTTGCACCATGAGCAAATGATTTGCATACTGCTCCAGAACTCCAAGTCGTCTCACGAGCTCGATGTTTTGGCCCGCAATCATGGCCAACTGCTCTGCAATTCCAGCCCCTTCAAACGGTGAGATTGAAATTTACTATGTGCCTTTGGAGAAGATATCCTCACTCAAGCATTAGGGATCTTCAAATCATCGCACTCAGGTAGATATGTTGGGTCTCGCAGACGTCCTCTGGGACTAGGGGAGTGTTGGGAGTAACCAGGGATAGGGGGATCGGATGTGGAAGTTATGCTCCCCTTCTCGCCCAAACGGTTTGAAATCCATATCATTTTCATCTTTCACTTTATTTGATATTTGCACCAGAAAGGCCTTGCATCCTGACATGTTTCGAGACGCATTAACAATCCTATTAATTTACAAAACCCCCCGCAGTCCCTCACACTTAATCATGAGGGTGGGTTATTGAACATTCCCTACCTGGACTACATTAGCTCACGATATGTTTTAGATTGAATAACTCACTTTAGTTCTACATGCCGGGAAAGGATCACAAAGCCCCGCGGGGGCTTAAACAGACGATCGCCAGCTTGTGTATGGACTTGGGGATTTAACATTAAGTATTAGTCCACTCTGGTCTTAATGTGATGCCATTCCAGTGCATAGATTATGTGACTTGAATATATTCCTCAATCCTTTCTCAAATGCGCTGCTTAGTTTCTTTTTGTATGTTACATGTACATAGTTTATAGTATAATGTCATTGATTTCACTTCCAATGTGTATCAAATCTGTTAGTAAAAACATTAAAATGAAAGAGTAGTGATCAATAAACAAATTCCTTGAATGTGATCACAATTAGATTTCGAGTATTACTCTCAAGCTCACTGACCGATAAGAAATCGAAAATGAAATCAAGGAAATACCGAACGAAAGGCATACCTTACAAATCAAATTCGCTAGACATTAATTTTTATTTTTCCCTTTCCCCACGGTGTGGCTTTTCTGCATCTCACTAAATCGGAATCCTTGCTCTGGGTGGCTCGATCCAAGGTATGTAAGTTCTCGTTTTAAACAGACTTTAGTTGCGGCCTAGACCACCCAATCTCGGAGCTTGCTCTCGAACTTGTCGAAGTTCGACTGGCAAAAATCCTTCCGCTGTCGGCGGCCCGCATTGTCAAAACGGAACGATGCACTCAAGCTGGACGTCCGCAAAAGGGTAGCCCGTTCAAGTACGGTTTGGGCGGTCTCCGGTGGGACTGTTACAAGTTCATACCGGGGAATATCGGAATAAATTAATGAACCTGAAATCGACGATAGAGAACTATACTTATCATTAATGGCGGTAGGTGGTTATTGGTTACCGTATAATGGGTAAATGAGCCAGAACTCTTTTCGATATATCCTATCAAGATTGGACTTCTCGGCCGATACCACTGTTGGTGAATCTCACCAGTGGCGCACACAAAGATTATGGTCGCAGGCGTTTGTTTCTTTCAGGGTAAGTTGAAAAACAGGAAAGAATAACTCTATCTCTAAACATAGGTTACAACATACACCCTAATTGACAAGCCGGAAGCAGTACATCCTTGAACACCAAAAAAAGAGAGAGAAAGGAATATTCTAAACAGTGACTTTCCCAACCAGTACGTATGCGTCTCTGCTCTCAAACAATTTGTTCTCTTCATGATTTGCCTTCCGCGCCCAGGCAGGTGGGTATTTATAAAGGTTCTTCGCCACGTACGGTGCGCCTGACGGATTCGAGGCAGGTAAGAACCTCATACCGATACTCTCGTAGAAAGCCTGTGCAGGCGTGTTCGTTGTACAAACGTGGGTGTACACAGGCGGAACGGGAACTGATGGGTCATCGTGTAAAGAGGCAATGACCTCCCACACCAGACGCTTAGCGAGGCCCCGGTGCTGATACTCGGGGAGTACCCCAAGGGTGAGAAGCTGGATGTGAGGCTCCGGAGACCCTATTAGGTGGCTGTTTGATTTGTGAAGAGAAGCGGAAACCCATGCGACTGGTTCATTGGTAGAGGGATCCAGGGCAATCAAAGATGAATGCGAATGTTGAATAAGGAGATGTAGGAAGAATGATGGAGGATAGTTGACTGGGACTAATCTAGCCTTTGATTTTAAAGGTGATAGCTAAATTTCTAAAGCTGAGGATTCAGGGGAACACGACTTACATGTAATTTCTTTATTTTCTCAATATCTGCTGCAACGAGGGGACGAATGATAAAATCAGACATGTTGGATTGTGCATTCTAAACGAACTGTACTTGCTTTCTTATAACGAACTGCTTTATTTTACGATCAATACTGTTTTATATAACACAGGCGCGGGGTGCCGCGGCGCGACGGCAACTACGGCCGAAAGACCCACACAGGCATGTGATTCCTGTGCGGTAAGCATGGTGCTGTTTCCTGATGCAAAGCTGGCAAGAAAGTGAGCTGGCAAACGTCCTTCTGAGCTTCGGTCTGTGCTAGCTTTTGGGCATTGCCCCAGAAGAGCAGTCCGATTCAACCCGTACACTGGCGGAATCCTCTTTTTCCGAGAAACTAGGCATCGGGAAGAACCGCTTTGAGCCAGATCCTAATCCGGAAGGGAATGCGCTACAGATGGCTTGCTATAAAATGCCTCGGTTTCAACTCCAATCGTCACGTTGTTTTTTCTAGACCTAACTTGAGGCCATTCACTTCTTGCTTTCCAACTTCTACCATCATGCCGATCCAGACTCCCTACGTTACCCCACATATCCTTCATAAGAATTATGCCCAGTCCTCTGATGCCGAGCTCTATTCTAACCGTAAGCATTGTGCTAATCACCGTTGGTTTTTCTGATTAGAATCGTCTTTCTAGTCATCGGCAAGGAGCTCGAGTTCTTCTCCCAAGCTGGCTTCGATATGGACAAGATCTATTTGAAGCGCAACGCTCCGGTCGCCCAGCTTTATGAGGACGCTATTCGCAATGAGGGCGCCATTCTATCCTCCTCGGGTGCTCTCATCAACTTTTCTGGTAAGAAGACTGGTAGGAGCCCCAAGGATAAGCGAATTGTCTACGAAGACACCTCCAAGGACGACATATGGTGGGGCTCCGTGAATATCAAATTGGATGAGCGTATGCCGTGTTGTCCATTCGTTTAATCGCTCTTGCGCTAAATCATGGTGAAGATACTTTTGAAATCAATCGCGAAAGAGCCATCGATTATCTTAACACTCGCGATAATGTTTACGTTTTTGACGGTTTCGCTGGCGTGAGTACTTGACTCCACCGTGACATTTCTTTGGACGCCCCTAACTCATGCACCTAGTGGGATCCCAAGTATAGGATCAAAGTTCGTGTCATCTGTGCCAGAGCGTATCATGCTCTCTTCATGGTACGTGATAATATTTTTTTTTCGGATCTCCCCCACATAAATGTATCACAGAACAACATGCTCATCCGACCAACGGAGGAGGAACTTGCCAACTTCGGCGAGCCCGATTTCACAATCTACAATGCAGGCCAGTTTCCCGCAAACCGTTTTACGAACGGTATGTCTTCGACAACATCTGTTGAGGTCAACTTCAAGCGGATGGAGATGGTCATTCTTGGAACGGAGTATGCTGGAGAAATGAAGAAAGGTGTCTTCAGTGTCATGGTACGGAACTAAACTTCGCTTGTGTCATGAGACCTAAATCACGAGTTTTTACATTTTAGCATTACCTCCAACCTGTCAAGTTTGGTCAACTTTCTCTCCACTCGTCTGCAAATGTCGGCATCAAGGACAATGATGTAACCCTCTTCTTTGGTCTGTCCGGGACTGGAAAAACTACTCTCTCCGCCGACCCCAACCGATTACTGATTGGTGATGACGAACACGTTTGGTCTGATTCCGGTGTTTTCAATATCGAGGGAGGTTGCTACGCCAAATGTATCAACCTTTCCGCAGAGAAGGAGCCTGAAATCTTCAACGCCATTCGATTCGGCTCCATTCTCGAAAACGTTGTCTATAATCCCTTAAACCGCCACCCCGACTACGACGATGTATCCATCACTGAGAACACTCGCTGTGCGTATCCTATCGAATTTATTCCCAACGCCAAAATCCCCTGTGTCGTTGATCGTCAGCCCAGCAACATCATCATGTTGACTTGCGATGCTTTCGGTGTACTGCCTCCTGTATCAAAACTCACGCCCGAGCAGGCCAGTTACCACTTCTTGGCTGGGTATACTTCGAAAACACCTGGTACCGAAGATGGCGTACTCGAGCCGATCCCTACCTTCTCCACCTGTTACAGTGCACCGTTCATTGTTCTCCACGTAGGTCTTCTCTGTGAATCATCTGCTTGTCTTTACTGACACCGATTTTCTTAGCCCTCCCGATACGCTACTATGCTCGCAGAACGGATGTCCAAGCACAACGTCGACTGCTGGCTTATCAACACTGGTTGGACTGGTGGAAAATATGGCGTTGGGAAGCGTTGCCCGCTGAAATACACCCGAAAGATCATTGATTCTATACATGATGGTTCTCTCGCCAAAACTCTTGCGGGAGGCAAGCACGAGAACTTTGGTACCTTCAACCTCACCATCCCCACTGAAATCGAAGGCGTTCCCCGAGAATTGCTGAATCCGGAGGTTGCTTGGTCAGACAAGGAGGCATTCAACCGAGAGGTCAGGAAGCTTGCCGGCATGTTTGTGAAGGGATTCAAGCTGTACGAAACCGATGTCGATAAAAAGGTGTTGAAGGCCGGACCCGCTGTGTAAAGCTGATTTGGATATTTTTGGTTTGTTGACACTTTATGAGTGGATTTGCAACATAGCTTTACAGCTCGTGTAAAAACAACAGTACAGCGACTCATATGCTAGTATGTATTCACATTATGTACTCCGGCCCGCGGCGCAGCGTTACATAATACACATGAAGTCATGCGTGTATCTGTGCCAAGCCAAACAATTGAAAGTACTGAAATATTAAAAAACGGGGGTTCATCCTTGAACTTATCTTCAAATTTTTGTTCACTGTTTAATGGCACCTACGCCCAATTTTGGAAGAAATATTGGGCCCCAGTATTCTCGCATCGTCTATACCATCTTCACTCTCGCCTCCTCTGGTCTTTCCCATTTCCGTGGCACCAATGATGACCAACATGGTCAAAACGGCGTTAATCGTTTAGCAAGGCGAGCTCCTGCGGAAGACGTGGTCTTTCCAATCCTTATCCCTATACTCGTCCTGCTTTCGGTGAGACACTTGCTCAATTCGTGAACATTCAGAATCTTATTCAGTTCAAAGGGTTTGTTTGCTGGTTTGACGCTTGGGTATTATATGCTCAATTGCTTATCGCTTTTGATAGTTCCTAATGTCCTGTTCTAGTTATATGAGTCTGGATCAAACTCAGCTGAACGTTCTCAGTGGTGCGTTCAGGCTTTCCCTAAGATTATTCTCATTTCCTCAGAATTCGAGTTCTCTAGTTAGCGGTTCCCCGTAGGTTTCCTCTACACCCTAGTTTTCCGCCCTCGCTGAAAAGACTCATCACAGTGAACAACGCAAATATGCCAACAAGATTAAACCTATCCGCTCGAATGGTCATTTGCTTCTCGTTACTCTGCTACTAGCCAACATGATCGTCAACGAAACTTTGCCCGTTATATCAGACCCAGTTCTTGGAGGGGTGCGTTCGACATTGAATTCTACTTTACCCTTTCGACCTGATGTTTTATTTCAAAGGGTGTTCAAAGTGTCGTAGTCAGCACCGTGCTCATCGTCATGTAAGTCGTATTCATTACATTGCTGAACACGGAATAACGCCAAGGCCAGTTTCTCGGAGATCATCCCTCAATCCCTGTTTACGCGATATGGACTTTACCTCGGTGCTCTCTTCGCCGGACCCACGCGTTGTCTCATTTACGGTCTGGTCAGTTTAGGCCTTGCGTAGATCAATTCTTAGACTCACTTGTCGTATTCGTAGGGTATCGTATCCTGGCCCACTGCCAAGCTCTTGGACTGGATAGTGGGATCGAACCATGGTATCATCTACCGTAGAGTGGGTAAGTGTTCAATTTCAATCATTCCCTGAGATATTTCGATTCACGACTTGGCAGAATTGAAGGAGCTCATTTTGATGCATTCCTCGTCATCTCCTCACGGAGGTGATTTGAACCATGATACTGCCGCTATCATTGGTGCTACGTTAGACTTACAAGAGAAAGTTGTCGCTCAGGTACAAGTCATCTGTAGAATATCACGCTCAAAACTGACATTTATATCTGCAGGCAATGACCCCGCTATCCGATGTGTTCATGGTTCATATTGACGACAAACTGGATTATGATCTCTTGAAGCAAATTGTTGAAAGTGGCCACAGTCGTAAGTACTTCCACAATTGCTCCCTCAATGATATTCAATGTCTCTCTGAATATAGGTATACCTGTCTTTGAAGAAGTCGACGTTCCGGTCGCTGCAAAATTAGGCTGGATGAATTCTCAGCAGTCGCAGTCCAAACGCGAGAAAAAAATCATTGGTATTTTACTAGTCAAGCAATGTGTTCTTCTAGATCCAAAAGGTGCAGCTTTTTCTATTACATGTTACAACATTTCTAACACTTTTGAATCTAGACGCTACCCCAGTTCGTCAGATGCAGCTCAACAAGGTCCCATTCATCCCTCAAAACGAAACACTTCTTGGAATTCTCGATAAATTTCAAGAAGGACGTTCACATATCGCTATTGTTAGTCGATTTAGTGTTGAGAAAGCAAAAAGTGTCAAAAAGGCGGTGAAGCAAACACTCACCCAACGATTGAAGGAGCGTGTTGGGATGGACTCTGAGAGCAGCGACAGCAGTAGTGAGTCCAGTGAGTCAGAGACCGAGGGTTCGAGTGTCAAGAGCAAGCGCCGTAGCTTTAGGAAACGTTTTAAGCGGGCCAGTAAGCATGACAAAGAAGACACCGACAAGGATGCAACGCTGAAGGGTGATTCTCCCTCTCAGGCTGTAAAAGGAGAGCGAATTGAGATGCAGAAGTTGGATTCCGTTCCCGGCGCTTTCGGAATATCGAAACTAGAAGCCAATATGCCTGCGGATGCTGTATTAACCGGGCATGGCGCAGCCGAGGTAAAGCTACAAGCAATTCCTCTTATGACAATGTCTAAGCTTTCAATAGTTTCTACAAAGTTTTGATCCAGCCATCATGCCTCTTGGCATCATCACACTCGAGGATGTTCTTGAGGGTGAGTGACCTCAAAACAATTTTCCTGATTACTCTGTCTCATGGTAGTATTCAAGAACTCATTGGTGAAGAAATATATGACGAATTTGATTCGGAAGGTGCTCACGGGGAGCCCTTACCCGCACAGAATGTCATAATTTCTCCTACTCACGTTGCAGGCACTGTATCCTCTACCATGCTTGCCCCACTTTCCAACGTCCGAAATCTTAATTTTTTCCGTTCTCGCAGTGCACCGCCTACCAAGCGCGCCCTGCGTGGGCCTACAGGAACTCCCGATGCCACGAATGAAAAGGATGCACTCGAACGGAGCACGGAACCATCTAAAAATGGCGTTACTCCCGCTCATGTCGACGGGGCATCCAAAATTAAAACAGAAGGGGCTACAGTGCCTTCATCGGCTGAAGCTGCCCCTCCGGCTGCTATCGAAGCGAGGTTGTTGGACAGAAAACGTCGCAAGATTTCTGCTGTCCAAACTGGGGTCGAAGGCGTGCCCATCAGCGTTGGGGCACCTCGTCCTCGGCAAGGGCTGAAGGGCAAATTCAAGAGTGGACCGTTGCAAAAGACCGTCAACGCAACTCCGCAGGAGCCACCTGCTTCTGGTATCACCATTCCGGAGATCGTGGAACCTGAAAAGGAAGAGGTCTCGACCATGGCATTGAAGGATGAAACTGAGGATGTGAGAATTCCTGCTGGACTAGAGGATGATGACGAAGTGTCATAACAGAAACTTTTCGATACGCATTCTAGTTGAACTGTATAGTATAGGTAGCTTCGATTTACTTGTATTTCTACGTGTATGTTAAGCGCACTAGAGACTTGACGACTACAATACATATAATCCGTGATTTTAACTTCGACTCTTGGTGGATCGTGGGTAGTGTCGCTTTATCCGATTCGGTCTACAAAGTCACTTCAGCATGGCTTCTAACTACGCCGAGCACGACAAACACAGGGAAGCTTTCGCCATGCAGAAACGCCTAAGAAAACCAACGCGCCCTCGTCATGAAGATGCTCAATTTGTTTACACTGATTCATCAACTTTCATCAGCAAATCTTTTGAATATCTTCTGTGCGTTTGTGGAAGCAGCTTATGACGAAGTGCCTTGCATATAATATTCTTGTCCGTGTCTGTCGTAAATGGAGGAATGTTGCACAGAAATGATATCCCTCAGATCTGGACAACCCTTATAAAATGGGCTCTCCTGCTCACGGAGTACTAATTTCGCAATATCTTAGTCGGAACACTCTAGCTGTTGATATCCGGATAGATTGAGAAGGATGGTTTTGCACTTTCGCTAATAGTCAAAGCTTAGATACCGCTCAAGCTTTGATCCCGTTCAGCACTCGTATCCGAACTTTGAGGCTCGAAGGACTTCTGAATGAGATGACTCCATTGTTCTTGTTTAGCTTGCCAAGCTGCTCGTTTCCCGTCTTGACAGAACTTGACTTGAGCATAAGCGTCGACTCCGCTGTAAATGTTCAAAATGGGCTGTCAATCGAAAAATCCTTGCCTTTGACAAATCTCTAGCGAAGATACAGGTTGATTATATTTCTGGGAAGGATCTTGCAGAATCCAGATCCATGGTTCCCCTTCGACCTCGCTCCAGAAGAATCCTCGGCTCACGCTGATATTGATTTGGCTAGTGAATTGAATAAGCTTCAGGAATTGTGTTGGCCAGCATGAGTGATCATGAGAAGAGGCAGCTGGAACGTCTGCGATACATTTGTCACTTGCATCTTTATGAGACGCTATAAGCCTATATATTCCAGAATGTCGAGCTGTGTATCACTCATGTATTCAGTATTTACACGCAATCGAGTAAGCAATGCCACATGACTGTTTGAGCAGGCCCTTGTGATTCTACGTGACGCGTGTGTAACAGACTCTTCGCCCTTCTCACTAGCATTACTGATTTATAGATGAAAGCCAGGTCTAGCTAAATCTTCTGTCATTATAAATATGATAACAAGACCTGCCCATTAATTTAAGATGACTCTAGAAACTGACGTCCACAATGTTGTTGCCAACGTGTGCCACCGATTGTCCTCAAAGAAGCAGAATGTCGTGAGCTGGAGCTCAAGTAGATATGTGATGCTCTGAGCGAGCTAATGACCGACCTTTGCAACAACCTTGCCGCCGCTCATCAGCACCCTCCGAAATTCTGTCCGAGGGACCATTGAATTTGGGTTTGTCTCTGCTGACTAGCTTACTCTGAGATAAACCTCCAAAGGTGGTTTATCAGAGGATAAGTTGAGCGCGTGAGAGTCGGACCGGCGCCTTAAGCGCCATCATCCATCTTGAACCAGACTCTCACCACGTCTGAATTTTCGTCAAATATACAACTTTCGAACCCCTCCCACCCTCTCCTTATAACATATATATATATTACAATCATATTCAAATTAATTAGCGTCTTTCGACGTTCCAGATTGGCTTTCCCGCTTTTCGTTTAGTGTATTGTATACCCACCCACGCGGGGCCAAGCCCCAGCCAAACCCTCATACTCTGATTGGACATTGAGTCCAAATTATTACAATTATTCATCGACATCAGCTAATTAACTTATCCTGTAACTCCTATCCTAACCTTGAAGAAGTCGACCTTAATCTCGGCATTCCAGCTTCATTCCTTCGGACGGAGCACTACGAAATCGTTGCATTTAGAGGATCCTCACTCCGAAAGCTTAATTAACTTATCGTTGCCAGTCCTATACAAAGAGATACAGGAATGCTTTCGGGGAAAGTGCGCCAGGAGGATTGCATCAACCGCGATGAATTTCCGCTTTCCCATTTGACAAAACTGACTTTAGATTGTCCTTGTGAAGAGCCACGGACTAACTCCAGTGCATTCGTCTTTGACCGTCCCTGCTGTTGAGGAGTTGTATCTTGATTTTTCAGAAAGTGCAAAAGGTCGCCGCGGTTACGCTAGCTCCGGCCGTTGATTGCCTTTATCGAACGCTGCAGATGCCCTCTCACCCACCTGTCGCTTATCCGCGCCGACGTTCTCACGATCTCTCATTATGGCTTCCTTTATCCTCTCACCATCATCGGAAAGAAGATCCCTCTAAAGAACATCTTGCAGATGTTTTCTTCTGAATCCTGCAGATTGCAAACTTTGGATAAAGATCAAGCTTCCTGAAAGTTTCTGGATACATTCGTTGCACGGACCTCACTCAGAGTCAATTCACATGCTTGAAAATAACGACATAGATCATATGCATATAGTTCTACATAATAGTACAAAACGAACAAATAATGATAGACCGGCGACGTACAATAGCATCTGAAAGGAATGAGAAATCGGAACTGAGAGAGTTAACCTGACTCACAGATGAGATGATGTGAACGGGCGATTAGGCACCGAAACCATAAAGTGTACGGCCTGACCGCTTCAAGGCATAAACAACATCGAGTGCGGTAACAGTTTTACTGAAAGAACCATTGATAAGGGATAAGAGCTGAAGCTAGATGGTAGATGAAACGAACCGTTTGGCGTGCTCAGTATATGTGACAGAGTCACGGATGACATTCTCAAGGAAGATCTTGAGTACACCGCGAGTTTCTTCGTAAATGAGACCAGAGATACGCTTCACACCACCACGACGGGCGAGACGACGAATAGCGGGCTTTGTGATACCTGCATTATGAGCAGCCAGAGGCGATAAGCAAAAGGCGAGCGGCGAAAGCAGCAAACAACGCACCCTGGATGTTGTCGCGAAGAATCTTACGGTGACGCTTTGCTCCTCCCTTTCCGAGACCCTGTGAGAAGCGATGAGTGTAGTTCAAGTACCAGTGAGAACAACCAGCGCACCTTTCCACCTTTTCCACGGCCAGACATATTGATGTGTGTGAAGATTGAGTTAGTAGAGGGTGAGGTGGCGGTTCTTGATGAAGAAGTTGTTTGGGAAACTGCGAATGTATCGTGGCTTATAAAGGCGCGCCGTTACCACGATCACACCTTAAGCTCAACAGAGTCACGTGAAGCGATCAGCGTGACATGCGCGTTAGCTGTCACGTCACAATATTTAACTTCACCGTTTTCCCTTTAGGGTCGCCTTTTGTTTCTATTATTTGCTCGGTGACACGAGCCTTAGAGCTTCTACGCTCCTCACTTGCCACTGTTCGAAATTCGTCTCTCGAGCTTGATAAGTAATATCCGTTCGAAATAAGCTTAATAGCCAAGACAGACCGATTTCAAAGATTCTTCTATGAGGATTCATATCAGTCTTCCCGGAATCTCGCCAGAACTACTGTCACGTTTCCTCGTACCCCCATAGTATATCTCCTGACGACTTGTTCTCGAGGTATTCTATTGGCTTGTTCAGGCTTCTACATACCGGTTCCAGCACGGCTTTTTGGTGTCGGTGCGGCTACTATAAATACTTCCAGATGTCACCGAATACGCTTGAACTTTTGATAGTCCCCATTGTCGCCGGTCAGGACAAGCTTCAGGAATACACACTGACAGGTTCTACCCTTTTCAACGTAAGTACAACAAGTATGGCAAGGACAAACAACCTGTGTTAGGAAGAACTAGGATTTTCGGAAACAGGGTTGGAGTCTTGACGGTCGGAACTTGTCGTAGCAGCTGATCAGGCTAGAATGAGGCTAATTCTCAAGGGTTTAAGCAAGACGTGAGATGGATAAAGCGATGGAATACTACTAATAACTGAGCCTAAATTGAAGCTTACATATACACATTGACGTCTCGAACACAGCGGGAACTTGGTATTTGAAATTTGAAAAAGTATGACATCAGGCACGATGTCGTGACGCGCGCAGCGTCATTTGTGGCGACACTCAGAAGTACAAAAGACCTGCCTCGCCTTCGCCTTACTCTTTGTTAACCCCCATCATTCAAAATGGCCGACTCTTGGACTGACGGTATCTTGCTCAAGGCAATTCTGCTTTATTTACCGTATATCTTCACAGCTCACTCTTTATGCAGATTGTCAACGTTATTGTGTATGTCTTGTTCCTTGGCTCCAACATTTATACCGTCGCTGCCCCATCCGACATTTATTACACTGGGAAAGAAACTTATATCACTCCTGCTCCTTGGGCGTTCTTGATTTGGTCCGTACACTCTTTAATCCTCTTACATTCATAGCGCATCCTAATAATACGTACAGGACCGTTATTCATATTCTACTCCTTGGTACTGTCATCTACCAGTTCTTCCCTACTGGAAAGCGAGTTATCATCGACGGAATTTCTTGGCGCTTGCCCCTTCTCGGTGTCCTCAATGCTATCTACGTCAACCTATGGGCTCGCCACAGCTATATTGCCGCTTTCATCTTTGCCCTTTTTGTGTCATCCGCAGTAACTCACATTTATTATGTCGTGAAGAAGCATCATGCCTCTCAGTCGGTTGCTGATGAGCTCTTCGTCCATCTGCCATTCTCATTGTACCACGGATGGACCACCGTTCTCGTCATTCTAACTGTGTTCGAGGCCTTCGGAAACAATGCGCTTCATGAGAAGGCTGGAGTCTGGACCAAAGTTTTGGTCTTCCTCAGCTTGTACGTTATTCACGAAGTATTTCGGAACTTGCAACTAATTTACTTTGCATCAGGTTCTTCCTCGAAGCTACTTCCGCCACTTATGCCTTCTCCACCCCTGAAGGTGACCTCCCGGCCTCTATTGCCATCTGCTGGTCCCTATTCGCCATCTTCGCTCACCAGCGCTCCACGGGCTTTATCCACTGGTCTGCCCTCGCATTCTCCATTCTATCCCTTGTCTGGGTCCTCAAGGGTAGTTATGGTCTGTTTGTACGCTCCAGAGGCAGTGGTGGAATTCGTCTAGAGGACCCTGAGCGTGCTCCTCTGGTCGGAGGTAACTAAAAGGCTCAACGCAATCAAATATGGACTTGTCGAACCCGGAATGATTTCAAATTGCTTCACGTTTACGTTCTATAATTCATTTCATCTTATCTCTTTCTATATCCATGCTCGAACCTTGCAATCTGTTGTATTTAATTAGTAAACCCAAATCGCATGTTGATGCAACAACTTGGAGGGATATGAACACACAAAGTCAGTCACGTTTGGCTCTGCACTAATAGGAAATTTGTATGGGTATGTAGGTACTGATGGAATAAAAGGGTGCTATAGAATAAAACAGCGTCCAGAACAGTATGTACATATATTCTGCAGAATGTGATGAAGAAGATGTGATGAAGAAGTCAAGTTTGTACATGCGTATCCGATGCAAGAAAGAGAAAGAACGTAACATACTACTCCCGGAGTAGCTTCATGAAATAATAGTCGTATGAACTTCAAAACAGATGAAAGAGAGGAAACATCAGTCTCAACTAATTCCCGAGATATAGAGGTATTGCAGCTAGAACAAGATTATGAGTATGAATTCATACATGGAAATCAGGTCTAACCAACAATATTCAGATACAACCCCAACGGCACGCCCTAATATCGGGGGCAAGCATTTCTCCAACTTTGGGTTCATTCTCTGAAGAAGTATCTACTTCAGTATGAGCTGGATCATCAACAACGTGCACCGGTACAGGCCGTCCAAGTTCATCTTCATCTTCCTCCGCAAGATCCAAAGAACTCGACTCGGACTCAACGACAGGAACCAGTGTCGTTCTGTCCCTCTCCTTCTCCTTCTCCTCCCCCTCCTGTGACTGCACTACACCCGCACTCTGCGCACTCCTCGTACTTCTCGAACTCTGCGCGCTCATCCGCTTCACGAATATCCTCGACACGCGTCGCGCGATTCCAGCTGCGGCGTAGTCTATCTGACCTAGGTTGAAAACGAGGCTGAAAGACGAGGGACGCGGAGGCGCGCCTGGAGTCGAAGCAGCGGAAGGTCCACTGCCGGCGCGAGTTGAGGTAGTACTAGGCTGGTTGGCTTGAGCTTGGCGCGTCGTCGTTGACGGCGACGAGGAAGGAGAGGAGGAAGTCGAAGAACCGGTATTCTGATTTGGGATAGAGGAGGAGGCTGGTAGAGAAGCTGCGGTGGGTTCTGCCGGACGTGTTGAGCGGGGTACAGGTGCCCCGGATGATATATGGAACAAAGACACTAAAAGACGGGAAGTTAGTTTATAGTTGAAGCTAAAGGACGTATTTGATTCAACGTACTGCACGCTACGAAACCTGTCAATAGCACCTTCTTCATCCTTGGTCTAACGGGCTGCATTGCGAGGACGGGTGTAATGACGATGAGTGAACAAGTGAAGGATTAAGAATGGACTTCAAGCGACGCCAAGTGCCGGAAGCTAAAGAGAACGAGAGATACAGAGACGCGTGAAAGAGAACGCGATCTTGAATAAAAGATGAGCGCGTCGAGTGGCAACGCGTGAATGAAAGGTTTGGGTGGACGATCAACACAAGACTACCCCGGCCAACGATTAGTGCAGAGAGGATGAGAGGGATGAGATCCAGAACTTTCTTAACCCTTTATACTTTCGAACAAAAGACCACGGGCCAAAGCCAAAAGGGCACATATTTTTGATACATGATTCACCCCACCGTGGCCTCGTGTTGGACCAAATTGGCTTCAAAGGATAGCCGAACAAAGGGAATCCGTATATGTCGAAGAAACGATCTACCCCTCTGCAATCATGAATGATTGAAAGAAAGTGAGAGAAGGCATCTGCGAGATCGACGAACGTAGCACTGAGCTTGATTGGTGAACTCAGTCGCACAGTCGCACAGACAATCTTGGTAGTTTTCATCGGCACATCGAAAGTCAGCGCACTGGAAAGGAACGATTTTGAACAAAGAGTTTGATTGTCACAGGCACCACACTCAGAAAGAAATTGACATGTTGCCTTTCGAGTCCACTAAACTGATCGATTTCATTATTACGATCTCAACGAGGCGGGAATGGAGGAGGAAAAATTGTCTACAAAAGAATAATAAGCATATATAGATAACTAGATAGAAAAATTGCGGTGATATAGCATGACTCCAAAACAGGCTCACAGTAATGTGATGTGTTGAGCAGCGACAAAACATCAAAGACATCTCTGGTATCAAGTTGTTATAGACCTGGGTAGTGTTTCGATGCATTCCCGTATAACCCGCAACGTCTCAACTTTGTCGTACAAAGCTCGAGAACATCCCGTCTGGACACACTTGGCCTGCCAGCACGACAGAGCTTCAGGCCATCCAGATAGACCTTGCTCCAAAATGGTGTCGCCTAGCGGTCGGACATCCATCTCTAGTATAATTTTATACTTGAGCTCCCTCCACGTATGATAGTCAATCACGGCATTGCAATTGTTGCATGTAGCAAGACCCCCACTAACGAACGGGGGATCATTCAAACGTTGTCGCAACCTAATTTAGAATAACGTCAAAGTGCGAAAATATGTGACATTCGCTGAATGTACGCACCCTTCCCTTCGCAAGCGGTGTAAATCGAATAGGCGGAGCAAAGCAGCCGACGAGAGTCTGCTCAAGTATTTGCGGATTTCTTTGTCATACAGATCGTACGAGAGAGTTTGAGTAGAAGCATACTGCGCTTCAGTGTCCCACCCGAAACGACAGGCTATTGCGTACAATCGAAATGGCTGACCTAAGAGGGGAGGGGTCATGACGAGTAGACGAACGACAGAAAGCGGACCAGGTGTATCATATTTCTCAATGGCGTCAAGCAGGGGGTCTATGGTATCGTAAGAGTCGATTTGTGGGATAGGTAAACCCGAGATCATCCTGAAGAGAAGTTCAAGGGTAGAAGCATCTTCCTCCAAATAAAAAACGCCGTCATCGAGTTGAGAGTTTTGTGGAAGCAGGAACATTTCGCGAAAGAAGCCCGAGGCGGTCTTCAGGTTATGAGAGTGCAGCCTGAAGTATACGGAGGCCTTTGCCACAAAATCATTCTTGGCAGCTAGTACCACCTCTGCATCGGGTGAAGAGAACAGTGGATGATAATTCCTCTCTTCACGATTAACCTCAACTAAAGCGGTTGACTGAGAACCGTCTAATTCCATCATTGTGTTATCCAAATTGCGACTCAATGTTGTCAGCGTTAATTGCATGTACAGACTCGAGAATTTGCCAAAGGCTTATTTGGATGAGTCAGGCGTTGGATATCATAATGAAGAGAAGAGTACCTTTCAATGCTTCAAACCTTTAGTTATGAAAGCGTCGACTGTCAATAAGGTCAAAGGTGTACATCGATGATGTGAACGTTCAGTAAAAGGTTACTGTCACATGAGTCACAAGCTGATCTTTGTTAATTGGAAGTCACACTCTAATATACTATATAGAATTGTCAAACGCTGCACGATTTTATTGTCTTTTTTCAGAAAATTTAGCTCGCGCTCAAAGACACAGGCTCAACCAAACGAATTGGGGAATCTTGCAGTTTGGGCAGGTCTTCCATGCTACCGAAGTTTACTTGAACCACCAGGAATCTCAATTCTGGGGTGTCACAAAGTCTATTAGGTCCTAGTACATCCCATGGAGTTCAGAAACAACTCTTCGATTGATCAACTCCTCTACATCAATACCAATGGAAGATCTGTAGCAAAACTAGTTCGTCTCGAGCTCTTTGTTTAATCACCTCCCCATCTCTTTCGATGCCAAAGTCAAATTATCTGTATGCTTGACGTTCAAGATCCCCTGGTCAACAGACTAACCTGCTACAAAATGTGCTGGATTATCCCCAGCATAAGGTCAAGGTTTCAACTGCTGCCTATCTCAAATTATGGTTGATCTCTGCTCCGTTGACGTGACCAAATGCGTTCTGAGTATTCTTTCCCAATGGCGATACATTTAGGAATGTGATTGTTTTTCGACTGATCATCTATCGTTGATCCATGATAGATTGCCTTAACCACTCGCCCGGGACTGTCCTTTTTGGAAGACCCTCTATACGCTGCCGCATACGCTAATGATACTACACATCGAAACCCGCGACTCTCTGAACCAATCACTCCTGAAGAGCCTAATATGACGCCTGATGTACACCATCGACGGCCAGTCAGACAAGACTTCTGATGATTACGCGAACAGAGCAAAATCTATCCCGATGCAGGTCGGCACTTCTCCGATAATCAGACCGAATTCAATCAACCTCATGCCACGTTGCCTCCCTCAAAAACACACGACTTCTCATTCTCGCTACCATCACCACACCATGTCCAACCCCGTTCGTCCCAAGTTCTTTGTCTACGCTCCTGACAAAACAGAGGAAGGCACCTTTGCAAAGCGAATGTCCGTTCGGACTGAACATCTCACTCGCATGAAGACCATTCTCACAGAAGGGACCATTCGTACGTTGTGCAATGATGTTGATACTTAACTTTCTGTTGACCATTTGCCATACACGCGCATTGATTATCCAGGTGTCGGTGGTGTATTGCTCTCCCCGGAATCACTAACTGCGCCCCCTGAGAGCCAAAAGATGATTGGCTCTACTTTTATCTGTGAGGCAGAATCGCTGGACGAGTGCGTGCTAATTCCGCGATGATCGTTCGTCTGCAGATACTTATCATAATCTTCCTCTGACCTAGTGTGAAAAAGATGGTTGAAGAGGATATCTATTACAAAGAGGGTGTGGTGCGTTCTTGATCATAACATGCTTTCTTCCTATATCGAGGTTGACCTGTGTCTAGTGGGACAAGGAGAAGATTGTCGTCCTTCCAATGATTGCTGCGACGCCCATTCCTTGAATCATTTGTCACATACTCAAGTTGTATCACGAAAAACCAAATATATATTTCACAGCATTGATAGCGACATCGATAGCAGTAGAAGATGTGTAAGTAATACAAGCAATACAAGAAGATAAGAAATAAAAAGTGTGGTATGATGTAAATAAACCAAGAATGAGGTGGTAAATATTGATGAATATAGGTATACAAGTTGTATGGACAAGAGAAAGTGCAATGGTATACATGCATGATTCAAAATGTGGATGCAAATGAAGAAACGAATATTTGCGACAGCAATATCAACACTCATGCAAGGCTCAGGATATTCCACCGAGGGCTGGTTGCCAGTGGGCGCGAAGGTGACCTTGCCCGCTGAAACAGATCAATCATATTTGATTTCGGAGACAACGGCACAAGAGGTGGAGATGATGGTGGACGAGAGTACTTTCTCGTTGCTACGTACGATTGATCTTCAATCAACTTCGACACAATATAATTAAAAAGCTCAAGACGTACCTGCCGGTGAAGGCGCTAGTGAGTTGTCTTTGAGCTCGGTATCTATTGATAGCCCGAAGTCAATGTTGTGGCCAGAGAGTGATGACACCGTGTCTGCCACAGTATGCCTCGGACATCTTGGGCCAAGTCTACGCCGCAGTCCAATATCTATGGATTCAAGAGCCACCTGCGTTGACGCTAACCATAGATAGAAACCCCATGTCAGCAATGCGAGTTACGAATGAGATGGGATAAAGGGAACGCACTATCTGGGAGGATAAGATCCACTTCGGTCGGAGTTGGTTCCCATAAGAGACCAGTGGAAGAGGTCGATGAAGTTGGCTCGAAATTTTTGAGCACAGGAAAGTCGTGGTCTAGAGGACTCAGGACAGAGTCCCGCCTCTCTTTGTCGAATCGTCGAAAGTCGGACATAATGATGATAACAGATGAGTGGTTGTGGTTCTATTATAGGATGGTGCTTTTCGCAGTGGTGACGGATGCTAGTAGGGGGAAAGTAATCGATGGGGAAGAAATTTACCAACACACACAAGGGTTTATATATTTGACAGCGTCGGACTACAGCGCAGGCGCTAATCTGTGAAAACAAAAGGAGTAAACGAAGTCATGGCAGCGCAGATGTTCTTTTTTTGGCGCCTGAATCAAGAATCAATTCAATAGATTAGGCTCAGGGACACACGCAGTTATGCCGAGTAGGTTGCGCAACAGTCGCCGAGGAGTCTTGTAGGTCTTGTACAGTAATAGTGTGATTTGGCGGAAAATTCCGTTGTGCATCGTGTTACTGTATCTTGTAGCTATGTTGTGTACGCCATCAGAGGGAAGTGAGTCGAATCGACAGGATGATTTTGGGAACTGAAAGATGGATGAGATGATATCTAGATCTCAAGGTCCGGACACGCCTCGAATTGAGAGTTCGAATATGGCACGCCTCGAGGATGAGGAGAACAAAGCAACACATAGTTACGTCCGAGAGCACAATAGCAGTAGCATCGAAGGCGGGTGTTAGAGCTACCTTGTCCTCGCCACCGATCCTCAAGAAGTATTTCAAGAGTACAAAGGCGACGGGAGCGTTGATAAGTATGGAAGGGCGCGTTTAATTTCCGTCGCCATTGTACGCAACCGTAAGGCGGCTTTTAGGGTTCTTCTTTTTCATCCATTCACTCACTTGGACGCGCATACAAGCAATTGCTCCCTAAATCTGTGACAGAAACTTAGCATGGGATTTGAGGATAAGAGCCAGGAGGTCTGATCATTTTTCGTAAATGACTGGAACAAATGACTCTCGCGGCCGGGGTATTCGTACTAGATAGATGTGTCTTGAACATACGTGTTCTGGTTTACGCCCACATTGATCAGATAGATAACGTTCATCTGTTGTGGACCCACCAATTTGCAACATAGCATCCATCTGTCCATCCTATGCCATTTACACGTTCGAACCTCAAGGCTTAAAACGTGTTTACTCAAATCTCCACCAAGTCTTGATGGTTATGCAAAGCGGCGAAGCTCGAATCGTTAATGACCGTAGGTAACTTGGGAGGAAAAACTGGTTCCCCCGTCACCGCGATAGTCGCGGGCCGGTTTTCGTCCACCTGTGTAATTCTCAAGCATTTTCCTTGTTTCGAATGTCATCTCTGCGGCTCTCCAGAGCTTTCCTGGGCAGCCCAAAGCGCTTAATGTCGTCCACACCAAAACCCAAGTTGCATAAATTTGTTCTCTTCGCGCCCGACACTAAAGACTCTGCTCGTTCCACCGTTCAAAAGCAACACCGTGAAGCGATCGCGCCTTTCGTTCAGTCTGGCGTCGTTAGTAAGATAAAAGCCTGTTGTTCATATAAGTATTAGGGCTGAAAAATAGGGCATTTTTATGTTCTAGAGGTCGCAGGAATGACGGTAACACCAGAATCAATTGAATCTGAAGAGGCGGCAGTGAAGCCGTTTGGGTCGTGTATAATATATGAAGCTGAAAACATAGATGTAGTGAGAAAGATGGTGGAATCCGACATATACTATACCTCCGGCGTGGTGTGTATCCTTGAACCTTGGTGACACAATACTCCTAGCTGACCTGAATTTTCATACAGTGGGACCGAGAAAAGCTGGTTCTTGTACCCTTTTTACCTGTCACTTCCTTCCCGTAGTTTAGCTGAGATGAGGAACACAATAACAGTAACTGTTTGAATGTCGAGGGAGACAGTGAGAAAGACCTCTTCGGCAATTGCTCTTCCGTCTTCCGCGTTTATAACCGGTTCGCCCGTCATTATTGGTCCGACACACTCATACACCCCACCCGATGTTCTCGCGTGCCTTTCAAATAACGACCACTGCGCTCAGGACTGTCTCTAGCAAGCCCTCTGTAATAGGCACTATACGGCTAATGTCAACACAATACGAGCACATCCTTTCTTCTAGACCGAATCCTTCCGTTGCTCTCATCACTCTCAACAGGCCAAAAGCTCTGAATGCTCTGAGCACACCGTTGTTCCTTGAACTCAACAAGGCCTTATTTGATGCTGATGCTGATCAGGCCATTGGCGCCATCGTCCTGACTGGCTCGGATAAGGCTTTCGCAGGCGAGTTCATCGGTAACTCTCCATAAGCAATTCAATCGAACTTGTTACAGCTGGTGCGGATATCAAGGAAATGAAAGACAAGGAGTGTAAGCATTATAATTCGCCATCTCAGTCACGATATAAACCACAAATACAACAGTTTCCGACGTGTATAAGAACAACTTTTTAGCGAACTGGGGTGAACTGTCTAGACTAAGGAAGCCTGTCATCGCAGCAGTGAGCGGATACGCGGTGCGTTCATCCAAGAAAACCCCATCATTCTGATTCACATATCCACACAGCTAGGAGGAGGTTGTGAGCTCGCTCTCATGTGTGATATTATCCTTGCCTCTCCCACTGCCAAGTTTGGTCAGCCCGAGATCAACCTCGGCGTTATTCCCGGTGGAGGAGGTTCGCAACGTCTGGTACATGCTATCGGAAAGTCTCGTGCAATGGAGCTTGTCCTCACTGGTCGTATGGTATCTGCACAAGAAGCCGACCAATGGGGAATGATCAGTCGCGTCAGTGAAAATGTCGTCGAGGAAGCTATAAAGATGGCCACGGAGATCTCAAGTAAAGGTCAATTAGCGGTACAAGCCGGGAAAGAAGTAGTCAACGCTGGTGAGTCTTGATTTGTTATGACTCCCGACCTGTCGCTTACTATTCTTCTTCAGGGTATGAACTAACATTGGCAGAGGGCCTGAGGTTTGAAAGGCGCACTTTCCATGGACTTTTCGCGACCAAGGATCAGAAAGAAGGTATGTCGCAGAACACTTGAAGGGGGTACAGATCCTGATGTGTGTCGCTAAACAGGAATGGCCGCGTTTGCAGAGAAGAGAAAGGCCGAGTTCACGCATTCATAAATACGAAGAGAAGTATATTGAGTTGGGATGTGTATGATGATTGCTCGTCGATGTAAGATAATAATATAACTTCAAAGAAATTCTCGAGTCCAGAATACGATAAGAACTGACGGAAACATACCTATGCAATCATTTGTACCACCTAAACACGCTTGCTATCAGCATGCCTGAACGCTGTCAGTTCCTTGTTCTCCATAGGCATACAAGGAACACCTACCTACTCCGACGCCTGCCATTACTCGCTTTTGCATTGGCGTCCCGGGAGCGACGGCTCGAGACTGCCAAAGCGCGTAGCCGCCCACAGTCGCAAATGTACCCGTGCCCACAATTCTGCAGCTGATACAATCTCCAGGCTTTGGTTTGTCGCCTTCCATGCGCGATGATTGAGATTCGGAAGCAAGGACGCGTCGAGCCACGGCCCAGCGGCCCCAGCAAGCCGAAGCGGCAAACACCGTGATTGAAAATCCACGCTCACCCTTGTTTTCCTGAACTTTGACCATCCAAAATGGAGAACAATAGCATGGCTACTATAAAACAATATACCGTCCTTGACGACTGTAACATTCATGTGCTCTATTTTTGCCTCTTCCACGCCTCACAAACGTACTCGCACCGCTAGTCTTTGCAGAGTCGGCGAACCAGCTCTTAAACGAACTCGGAACGAAACAGTTGCATCAGGTTCTCCGAGATTTGACGAGACATACATTGTTGATCAAGAGTTGTCGATAATCAAAGGAGATATATACCTCAAAATTGGAAACACTCTATTCCCTGCTTCTATACAAAAATTGCGCAATGTTGAAGGGCTCTTTTCCGATCTGTTTTCTATCCAGCAGCCTGAGCATGCTGATCTCATTTACGGTCTACCGTACTGTGAGATGTTCAACTGCTCGGAGTCTGAGCTGCGCGTTTTACTGAAGCTCATCCATGGATTCAAGCAGTGAGCGCTTTTTGCCAATGCCCTCTTCAGTCACTCAAACTATAACTCTAGTGTCTTTCAGAGAAGAAAAACTGTAGACGATATAACCGAATTCGACGTAGAGCATATTCTTGACGCTCTCCTTGTTTCATCCAGACTGGACCTTCCAGGAATCCGAACAGAGGCCAAAGACGCCATCTACGATTTCTTCGGGTCGATGTGGAGCCATATCATTTGGGGTAAACCCCCACCCGAATATCCTATCGTTGCCCTCTCCGGGTATACGATGAGCAAAGCTAACGCTCTCTGTATACTATCATTTCGCATGATCAACGTTTTCAAAGAATGCGAATTGGTGTATGGCCTCCCGATGGCGTATTATTTAGCGGCTCAGCAAAACCATAACGACATCATGGATGGCGCGAAGCTTCCCGATGGTTCATTACTAGAGCTTCATCATATAGACAAGAAAATTGTTTTGAAGGGGAAAGAGATGTTGCGAAGTCTACGACGCAACGTCACCTTCCTGTGGCTTTTGGAACATGTGGGTCGTTCGAGGGACTACGTTCGGCTACATGGATGTACTTCGGAACCATATCCAAAGGGCAAAGGCTGCTATGACTTTGTCTTCGACCTCTATATCTTGTTCTACTCTCCAATCTCAAGGTTATTAGAAGACAGATGCGATGCTCTGGAATCGATTTCTTTCCAAGCTACGGAGACCATCAAGTGTCATCTCTGTCCCGAATGCCACAAGTATTTCAACGATCGAATCATACGTTCTCTGAGTGCTAGTTGGAGCGAGATACCCAAAATCTTCACTGGGTACAACTGGACAAAACTGCGGGAAAGGCAGAACGAAATTGAACAGACGTGGTGTGAAAGGCTGTCATATATATAGGTTGGACGTCTGTACTTAGAGCCGTGTTTTACGGCCATAGGAGTCACTTATCTATGATCCCCATCTGTGCTATGATATCTGCTCGTAAACACGATGAACGGATTTGTGCCTCAGTAGTTTTTCCCCATAGCTCGATTTTGTCACATGAGTATTTTGGGTGCTTCTTTCATTAGAATTCACTATTAGCCTTCCATCCCGCCTTATAAAGCCAACAAGTAGCCCAAAATGACGTCCTAACCTGGTCCTCATCCTGCATAACATGGAAACTGCCCATCTACTATTTGAAAATGCAAGGGTAACTGTAAACGCAACTTTCGATTTATGGAGGCTGATTATCACTTCCGTAGGGCCCAGGATTCTTCCTCGGTGTAATTGCCCTTGGATATTTTCTCTATCGCAGGTACACTCGCATATCCATATCCCACATTCCTGGACCCGCACCAGAATCTTTCCTGCTAGGTGTGGAGCAGCCTCGTCGTTCTTCTCTAGCTACAGTTTACTGATTTTCGCGCACAGGAAACTTAGCGGAACTATTCCAAAGCCAAGTTGGTGCACCTGACTTCAAATGGAAGCAGCAATTTGGAGATATCGTTCGAATTAAAGGACCCTTTGGGGAAGATCGCCTTGTCGTCTCTGATCCTAAAGGTACTAGACAACGTCTTTGGACTAACGAATCATTTCATCACCACTAATTTAAACCCATCTAGCCATGCAATACATCTTCCAAACGGCTGGTTTGTTTGCCACAGCTCATTCACAGCATGTTATTGGTGTCTTGATGCTTATCTAGGTTATGGATTTCTCAAATGGCCAGAACGCACCGAAATTAGTAGAGTTCTCATGGGGAGAGGGTTATTATGGGCCGATGGTATAGATTTTTGTATATCCTTCTTCCCACAGAGTGAAATTCAATTATGCAATCACACAGATGCTATTCACAGACGACAAAGAAAAGCAATGCTTCCCGGATTCGGAGGTAAGTGCGTCTATGCCGAGTGTCATACCTGAGCATCATTCTCTTTATCCCGCACAGCTCCAGAATCGAAGGCTTTCGTTCCCATCTTCCTGAAAGCTGCGTCTAATGTGGGTATCAGCTCTTCCAATTCTGTGCAAAATTGAACCAGATTTCCAGCTTGCAGCGCAATGGAACGATCTTCTGGCGAGCTCAATCGACCAGTCGGTTGAGCTGAATGTAGCGTCGTGGCTTTCTAGGGCCACTATGGACTCACTCGGGGAAGGTGTGAATCTATGCCATTGAAAACATCTATGCCCCTCTGAAAGGTCACAGCTGCGTTTGATTATCACTTCGGAGCGCTAGAAAACAAGGAGAACGAGTTAATGAAAGCATATTTCGGCCTGATGTTCGTCAATGTTCGTTATGCGTTCTCGCTCAACATGCTAAAGACGAAGTTCCCTAGGTCGGATACTCTTGGCCAGCCGTCTCGTCGAGCTATTTTTACTCAGACTGTGATGCCGGTTTGGTATCTTCAGCTGATGTCAAAGTATTCGAATACCAGGCGAATGGTACATGCTCGGCACACGGCTCAATTAGCGAATGATGTTGCTCAGTCGTTAATCGATATGAAATCTCAGGCCCTTCTACATGGGAAGGAAAATAAAGACGTTCTAAGCTTATTGGGTACGTCCAGTTTCGCTACAATCCGTCAGGTCACTGGTCGTGATCAATTCCTCCCTCCCATATAGTCAAAGCCAACGCTTCCGAAAATCCTGCAAGCCGCCTCACAGATGAAGAGATGCTAGCACAGATGCGCACACTTCTCTTAGCAGGTCTTCAACTCCTATCTATTTTTTCGAAATCATCAACTTATTCGATATCGTAGGCCATGAAACAAGTTCCACATCCCTCGTTTGGTGCATTCTAGAGATAAGCCGACATCCAGAGGTACAGAAGAAACTTCGGGAAGAAATTAGAGCAACAGAACGGAAGCTCAATGGCAGGGATTTCACAGCGGCCGATTTTGACAACATGCCTTATATGAATGCTGTTTTGAAGGTATGTTTCTTCATACCTGAAAGCACATCTCACCTCCCACATCTGAACTTGTAGGAGTCGATGCGGTTTCATCCGGCAGTGTATCAGAATTATCGCATGGCCGCTCATGATGTTGTTTTACCCTTGTCTCAACCCATCACGACGACGAAGGGCAAAACGGTCAGTGAACTTCCTGTAGGCAAAGGAACGAAACTTGTACTGTCTATTGCAGCATATAACAGGTATTTTAAACCTTGCTCTCTGAGAAAGTTCGACCTGACAAATTTTATCTGTGCTTACTAACTTAGAAACAAGGAAGTGTTTGGCGAGGATGCGGACGTCTTTAATCCAGATCGATGGTTCAGAAGGTCTGAAAAGAAAGGGCCTACTCTCGGTGTCGTTGGAAATTTGTGAGCTGTCTAGTCGACCCCGCGACGTGATAAGCTAATAATTCATTGAAGACTGACTTTCGCCGGAGGGGTGCGTACATGCATTGGCTGGAGGTTTGCCCTGTACGAAATGCTATCCCTACTGGTGGAAATCGTCAACAACTTTGAGCTGAGTCCTACCAAAGAATTGGAACGATTGAGACGAGAAGCTTGTCTGGTGATGCTGCCTACCCTGGAAGGCGAGCAAATTAAGGGAGAGAATTTACCACTCCGAATAAGTATAGCTGCGCGAGATTAAGCATTTGCGTAAATTTTGTATGTACTTTTACTTACTAGTAGCATTTTCAAGAACGCGTGTATTCCAGATACCGCATTGATCATCATCGAAATAATTCAACTGGGGTAACGCACGCGCTGTGACCGGTCAGGTGCTCTCTTCTCTCGGTTGAGAAGTGTGACAACGACCGGTTTGCTCCTTGACTTTCGGTTTGCAATTGCGTTGCCTTTTTGTCTTGACGCGAATATCAGGTAATTTGATTCACTTAGAACTAATCATAAGCTCATTTCTAACTCTTCTCAGCTTGGCAGAGAATAAAGAAGCTCATAAAATGGCAGTCCCTTCATTCAGGTTGACGGCGCGTGCCCGCGAAGCAAATGCATCTCCCTCTGTGTCCCTCGAAAAGGGAAGGCATCGCATGCGTGCTCCTCGTGATACCATTAAGGAGAAACCCCTTCTTGCTTCGCGTCGCTCTCAGCCCACCAGTCCAGACAGAAATAACTTGTATCTCGCGGTTCTTGTTTCACTTCTCGCCTTTGCCTGTTTCATTTGCTTTGGGACTGCCTATTATCTCTACAAATTTAGGTGGAGTCTTTCTATCGAGGTCGGTTCGCGCCACGCTAATGAACTTTTCGAAGTCATCGCGGTTGATCCCCATATCGAATCCTGCCCACAAGCGGACTTACTTCAAGAAAGGTACCTGTCCTACCTGCCTCATAGCGGCTTCCATAATCAACTCATCGCTCTCGAAAACGCCCTTACACTATCTCGTATCCTCAATCGCACTCTTCTTGTCCCACCCATTCGTCTGGGGTCGAAACCCCTACGCTACGTTAATTACGATTCACTATATTCATTCGTCTCGCTGTTGGGAAAAGAAAATCTGACACATTGCTCCAGAACAGCACCAGATGTTCCTCTTCCTCCTGAATGTCTTGACTATTTTGACCACACTCTCTTGTCTTGGGAATGGTTGGTCAACTCTAAGGCGGTCCGCGACCGTCAGCCGATCATCTTCCGCTGGAATCTCACTGATGCATGGCTATACGACTGTCTGAACATATCTTCCGCAAACACCCACTTTCTCAAAGATTCTGGTCGTTATCAATTCAGATTCGTCGATGATGATTCACCATCGCCGAATGCAAAATTCTCTGAAAACTTGAATGTCGACACCTTAGTATCCATCGGGGAACCCTTGCTGCAGATCGGTACTCTATTTGGCTCGTCTAGACTACATCTTTCTGTACCAGAAAATCGTCATATCCGTTCGCAAATTCGTGAGAGTATGGTGCTCACCAACCCATATCTCTTGCGTGCTGCAGAGCTCGTGGCCATGGCGCTAGGGGATTCATATCTCGCTGTCCATGTGCGTCTAGGAGATGGTCAATTTCGAGCTGATGGTCCAACTACAGCGCGATCAGTGTGGTGGTCATTCGTACGAGACGAGCTTGGCATTCCTGTCGCAGATGCCGTCGCCTTCGAACATAGCGTCGGAAAATCGATCGCGAATGTATCATCTTTCCTTGGCGTCTCTAATTCTAGCCTTCGATGTAGGAGAGGTTATCACACAGCATCTCATCTCGCCCCTCTAAATATTCCGCTCTACGTGGCGACGGATGTAAAGGATCCTGCTGCCCATCCCGACCTCGCATTATTCTTTCACACTTTTCCTTGTACCTTCCATTTGGGTGATTTCTTAGGCCATCTTGACATCTTAGATCATCTTGAAAATCTTTATGACGGCCTTCAATTAAAGCCATTTCTGATTCCGTCTCTAGATGCTATGATTGTAGGAAAGGCCAATCGTGCTATAGGCACCCCAGGAAGCACATTCAGTACGTATGTTACGGATGTACTCTGGCCAAAATATCATGGCTTGGAAATACTAGAGCGAGGGTAGATCGCTTTCTGACCTTGGGACTGGCCCTGCCTGGCCTTACTGAAACATCAAGTATCGAGTGTTATTCATCATTGGAAGCTGTTGTTGTGGCAAGTGCGAGCATAGCATTAATGTCACCATCAGGTCACAATTAACAGTGACTAACAACGATTAATCTCAGGGCTATACACTTTATGGCGTTGCGATGATAGTTTGATGGTTTCACCATCATTTGATCTTTTTTTCACGGATCTCCATCGGGGATATATAAGTCGAAACAATTTCCAGCGCGCGCTTTCTTACCCAACCTCCCTGACCATCTGGCATAAGGTCTTTCTTGAACTTCTTTCCTCTCATTTTCTCCTTCTTTGCCCAGTTTGTGTAGATATCGATATGTTGAGCACCCAGCCTTCCAACTCGACGAAGAAGTTCCCGGCCGAACTTCAACCATCTTCCCTTCATCCGTCGACTGCTAGTAATACTCTTGAACCTCGCCCCAACGCCACTGGATTTGTCGTCCCCCCTTCACCGCGGGTCGGCGGAACGAATGGTTGTGTTGCAGCTTGTTTTTGTCGTTTTCCGTGGAAATTGACTCTCTTTGTTCCATAGGTGAAGGTATCGAGCAGTGGTTCCAGGACCTTCAGAAATACGAAGCGACTCTTGTACGGTTCTGATTGTTTTTGGACAATGTCACATTGGTATTGACGGTTTGCCGTTCCAGGGCGCTATGGCTGTGGCATCCGAAGATATCAAATTCAGAGAGGAATTGGGTACCATCGAGCAATGTACGTTGGATCGCTCAAAACTCTCAATGAAGTTTCATTGACAATCATCCTAGGGTTTAAATTACTTTCCGAGTCGGAGCAAACGGCTTCGCTCTACACTCTTTTGCAACATGCTAGACCCAATCAGGTCAAGTTCCTTTCCGCAGTCTTACAGCAAATGTCCGACGGTACCTCAGCGGCGACCGCTGCCGGTAATTCATGTTGCTCCGATAACCTAGATAACCGCTAACAAACACATTTTCTCCGTTGGCAGATACTACGGCGAACAAGGCAGGCCGAGGTCTGCGCCCTCCAAGCTTGAACCTTCCTAGCACTCCGGTCGGCTCGCAGTTCGAGTCCCCTGCTGCTGAGAACGACGCTGCTGGCGCTAAAGTTAAAGGATCGCAAATTGAACAATCCCAAGAGCTCCTCGTCAAACCTAGCGAGGAAACCAGCTGGGCTAGCATGGTCGCGACTCCACAGGATCTCATGTTCAAGAAGGGTAGTGATGCGTCGCCAAACACCGCTGCTGCTGCTGCGACTGCTCCTTCTGCTCCATCTGTCCCTACTGCTCCCACCAGTGTTCCTAGTGGACTTGTCGGTCCTGCTGCAGGAATGGCTGCAGGACTGGCCGCTGGTATGATGAACCCGTTCAATATGGCTATGCTTAACAACATGGGTTTCTCAACCGAGGCACAAATTCTTGCTGTTCAGTTGGTCATGAGTGGGTTGGTACAGCCTTCGGGAATTCAGAAGCCGATACAGCCCAAGCCTCACAACAGAGCTGCAAATTCGTCCAATAACTGGCGTTCTCCTGCCAGCGCTCGCTACCCCGGTAGCGCTCTAAGGAGCAGTGGGCTTCGGAGTAGCGGACTACGAAGTGCTTTGAAAGCCCAGACGCCCAAGAGTGCGGTGTCTACGAACACTCTTGGGAGTGCCACTACACCCAAGACGGAGGATATCGACCCAGAGCTCCTCAAGGATGTTCCTGCATGGCTCAAAAGCTTGAGGCTACACAAGTACAACGATTGCTTTATGGGCATGACGTGGGAGGATATGATTGACCTCAATGAAGACCAGCTTGAGAAGAAAGGTGTAGTCGCTCTAGGAGCACGCAGGAGGATGATCAAGACGTTCGAAAATGTCAAGAGGAAGATGGGTATCGAATTCACGCCAACGATCCCTGTCACAGCCGGCGTTGAACCTAGTAGCTCTCTCCCTACCATGGGTGAAGTGTCGATTCCTCGCAGCGCGGCCCCAGTTCTATAGAGATCACAGCTTCAGGCCTGTGCTCTCTGTTCATTCACTATTCCACAACATCGTTATCTATCTATTCCTTGGCTTCATCTTAATCTATTTGGTTTATCCGGAAAACTCTTCTTCCCCTCCGACGTATCATAATGACATTCCAAGCAAAATATCCGGTCAATTGTATTTGTAGCAGCAACATTACGGTATCAGTATCAGTTCCTCTTTACATACTATACGTTCATCATCAGTACTCATATTCTCTTGCTTGCCTCGTTATTGACAACGTCCTGACAAGGGGAACTTGGCTTCACCTTGGACCTGAGGCACAAGATTGGTGCTGGTCGCTACTGCATGGAATGGGTTATGTATTCATCGCTCGTATATACAAATATCTAGTTGGGATAAAACAATCGTTTCTTCTTTTCCTTCTTAGCCCTTGGGAATTTTTGAGTTGAGTGTGATTACAGCCAGCTGTTTTGAGATAGCAAATCACAGTTTTGCTTTCTTTGATCCACAACTGCAATATCTATGGCTACAAATTGTACAATCGCTGTCATAGCAGCGGGGGCCATGGGCTCCGCAGTCGCTAGACGACTTGTACAGGGAGGCTGCACTGTCTTGACGAATTTAGATGGACGATCAGAAGCGACGAGGAAAAGAGCAGCTGAATGCGGAATGGAAGCAAAGTCGTTATCAGAGATTGCTAACCAAGCCAGCTACGTGCTGAGCATCCTGCCACCAAGTAACGCGTTCTCCTTTGCCGAAAGATTTCTACAAGAATCGAAAGCGGCTAAACGGATTGCGAATGCAGAACCCTTGGTTTTTGTCGACTGTAATGCAGTCAGTCCTCCCACCGTAAAACGAATCTCTACCTTGTTCGGTCAATGGTCACCTACTATCAAATTTGTCGACAGTGGTATTATTGGAGGACCGCCTCAAGAGGCATATAATCCGACATTTTATGCATCGGCAGATGATAAGGACGTGCTCAACAAGTTTGGAGAATTATCGAATTTTGGTCTGAAGATATCATTACTCAAAGAGGGTGCAGGTGTAGGAGATGCAAGCGCATTGAAGATGTCATACGCAGTAAGTTGGAATGCCTTTGGCAGGAGAAATACTTATCGTTCGAAATGACAAGGGCATCACGAAAGGAACTACGGCGCTGTTCACCACGATGATCCTCGCAGCACATGCCAGTTCTCCCGCCACAGCCGAAGCGCTTTTGCATGAACTTGGTGACTCTCAGCCAGAGTTTCTTCGTCGAATTACCCGTACAATTCCACCTATGCTTCCTAAAGCTTATCGGTGGGTTGGCGAGATGGAAGAAATCGGCAGTTTTGTAGGTGAAGGTGAAGGAGTGATTTATGAAGGCATAGCAAAATTGTATAAGAGAATTGAGCAGTCTTTGAACAGTGACCAGGAGGATGTACAAGTATTAAAAAAATTTGTTGAAGAGGCAAAGAAGGAATTGTAGTATGTACATAGGATTATTTATTGCAACTGATGGTTATCATTGAATTTCTCGTAACACGCTCTTTCCTTACTTCCTTGCGCACAACGTTACTTATCCCTTCTTGACCTAATTAATCACTAAACTACTTTCTTTGCAAGCCTTTTGTGGCGTTTTCTGCCAATCAGATGTCTGCCGTGGTATCTGAAAGGCAATCGTCGACCTTGTCTCCTTCAAATTTATCATCTTCCCAGAATCTGTCCCGTCAGCCGTCTGGCTCATCTATCAACGGCAAGCCTTCTGAACAGGCCTTTCATGCTACCACAGTCTCTCCGCATAAATCTAGTATACGTTATCGTGCTTCCAGGAGCTCGACTCCAGGTTTGGACGCCGATGAAAATGCACGAGGCGAAAACACTTGGGGCGCGCAATTCTGGATCACTATAATTGATCCTGAGGTGCGTATTGTTATATATTGGCTTCTTATATGATAAAAATTCTGTGTTTATTCCCAGACACAAAACTCGTTCTATGCTTGTCCAGGTACCGGAGAAGTCAGTTGGGATCCACCGACAGGAAACTTTGTGTAAGTTGTGCACATCTTTCATTCATTCGTGGTCCCGTTCTGACAAGAAAATACAGCTTGCCTCCCAGCGAAGAAGGAGAGTGGTGGGAACTCAGTGATGAATCGCGAGGCGGTATACCCTACTATTATCAGACCAAAACTGGGGAGACAGTCTGGGAGCGCCCGGCAGGATTTGTTATACCTCTTGGTATTCTACAGGTACGTCCTGTTATCTCTTGAGCTTCAGTTTGCGTCTAATGCTATCATATAGAATACTGCATTAGGCAGACGTCTATCCTATAGATTTTCGCAGTCAATCAGTGATGAAGCAAGCTCTAAATTAGCTCAGATACCAGAGAGGCCTTCTTTTCGACGCTCCCAGACTTTGCCCAACGGCCAAGACGCGCCACAGAACAATCATCTTTCTCCGAACGGCAAACATGCTTCGCCTAGCGCGAGGAAACAGAATTCTAGCGTCCGGCGATCTTTTTCTAATGAACTTGGCCGGAGTACTGCAAATCGGCTACCACCCATCCCTGCTTCGCCTTACTCGACTGATGCATCTATGCCTCCCTCTCCTGCTGCTTCTCAGCATTCACTCTATAAACTGAAAACAAGTCCACGTCCTGAAACTCCCTCTGGTCCCAGCCCGAACGGACATCCATCTCCCAACGGCTCACCGACCCGAGCGCGCTCAAAATCATCCTCTTATGTATCTCGTAAACCAGCGCAACCCCAGAGCCTCAATGCCGCCTTGGAGCTTCTCAACTCCTCTCAGTCTAGTAGCAACCAGAGCACATCAACGAATTCCAGTCCGACCTCACCTTCGTCTCGTTCCACTAGTACAAAACAGACACCTCCTACACCGCCCTCTCCTCAACGAACACGAATTCCCTCGTTGCCAAACGCGACGGGTCAACGTACTGGTCGTAACGTCCCTGGTATCACTGTAGCTGGAAAGGAAATTAGTGCACCGATCCTTAATCACGGTTCGTCCCTGCTGCATTTAGTTTTTATGATAAATGATTTTTGCATTACTGATGAAGCGCCGCTTTACATAGCCGCAACCTTGGATATGAGTCCGGTGAAAAACCGCGCTGCGGGAAAACCCATACCTGTTGAACCCGTAGTCCCACTTCATCCTACGCCATCCACTATTCTGAGTACCGGGTCAGAGCTATAATGTTTTTCTCTTTCCTATCACCATCTCACACACCCAATATCAGAATCTATCCTGCTCTTCCTCATGACCTCGCTTCTGACATCCTGCAGTTCTCGGAATCAGACTATGCGAAGCAGTATTTCTCTACACACCGATCTGGGTTTCTTTTCAAGCGACGGATACCTGTCGCACAGTTGATGACATGGCAAAAGGCAAGCATATCAGAATTCTAACTCGAGAAGCTTTTCTGACTGAAATGGGGTATAGGCTTCTCTGAGTTCGCCACTTCTAACGCTGAAAGGCAATCTAAACCGAGACGCCGTCAAGATATTCAAGGTTATCCAACACGTTATGGGCGATCGGGAGAGAGAAAGAGGCATGGGCGTTCGGGTTCCCTCTGACTATGTCTCGACGGTCTCCCCAATCAATTCGTCGACTACATCTCTCGGACATTCCTCCTCCTCTAACAATCATGTGTTGGAAGAAGAACGATGGTTATTGGGGGAGGGACTGAGCCATGGAGAATTGCGGGATGAAATATACTGTCAAGTGATGAAGCAGCTCACCAAAAATCCAAACCCGTAAGTGTGAATCCATCTCACTTCAGTGCGATACTATTCTAATCTTAGGTTCGTGCCCTCTCTTTCGTAGTGAGAGCGTATTCAAGGGCTGGCAGTTGATCTGTGTCCTTCTCATTACCTTTCCTCCGTCGAAGGATTTCGAAACCTACTTGCGATCCTTCATTCAAACCCACCTGTCACGGCATGAAGGACGGTTAGACATTATGGCCAAGTTTGGCTTGCGCCGCCTTGACATTATATCGAAAAAGGGTCCACGAGGGAAACCACCTACGATTTCGGAACTCGAGACAGCCTCTGTACGTTAAGGCTATATCACTCTCAAGACATTGACACTAATTGATAATTTAACTATTTCAGGATGCCGCCTTTAATCCTTCGACTTTTGGTGAATCCCTCGACGCCATCATCCGTCTCCAAGAGCGAAACTACCCTCAACAAAAGGTCCCTATCATCCTTCCCTTCCTTGCTGACGGAATTCTTGCTCTGGGCGGGCCAAAATCCGAAGGCATATTCCGTGTACCAGGCGATGGCGATTCGGTATCTGAGCTCAAGTTAAGGATCGATCGTGGATATTACAATCTGGAAGGAGTCGACGACCCGAACGTCCTTGCGTCACTCATGAAACTCTGGCTGCGGGAGTTGTGTGAGCCTCTGGTGCCGGAGGAGATGTACAACGAATGTATCACGAGTTCGAAGGACCCCGAGGCGTGTGTGCATATCGTGAAGCGTCTCCCGACAATCAGCAGGAGGGTAGTGCTTTTTGTGATCAGCTTTCTTCAGCTGTTTCTGGAAGAGAAAGTGCAGAATGCCACGAAAATGACGCCCGCCAATCTTGCGCTCGTGATGGCACCGAATATCTTGCGATGCAACTCGGACTCGATGTCGGTGGTGTTTACTAACGCCCAGTGAGTACAGCTTTATTGGATATCTTTTACGATCTGAGATCCTCTTCAGGTACGAACAGATATTTGTTTACAATCTGCTCTTGCACCTCAAGTGTACGGAAATTGACACCAACTATGTGCCCGTACATGGCTTGGGGGCTGTTCAACCCTTGCCTGCTCCTCGGAAATCTAAATCTAGAGCACGTCCTCTTCAGCATTAACAACCATTTTCTTCTTCTTGGGTTCCAGTATGATGTTGTATTTCCCTTTTGCTCTTCTTTTATACCCGCTACAGATAACCAATAGATAATCAGAAATTTCGTATTCGCATAATCTTCATTCGACCTCCTTGCTTCAACCTTTCTTGTTCATGTGTATATCTTACAACTATTGCTACATGGATCATTCATTGTTACATCACTGTTTCTTGACACACTTCAAAATGCAAAATTGGACTTTGGGATGCTCACGAATGAGATTACGGGACTGAGAGGGTACATTGGTGATGGTAAGTTATGAGTGATTGTTCTATCTAGATTCAATATGTTTTGGATGTGGAATCAGGGATTGTATCCCACTCATCGAATGCCCAATCCTTGTCCGCTGTATCAGATGTTTTCCAGTCATTCCACTTCTTTGATCTATCAGCATTAGAGTCAGTCTCTGGTTTTTGTACGAGCGTCTCGAGGGATTTAAGTGCATCCCAAAGCTCTCCTTCACCCAGATATTCATCATCAATCCAAAGATTCCGTTCGCCAACTTCCCTTCGCAACCCATCAATTATTTTCCGCGTGTTATTGTCGATGTCGACGCCATTGACAATCATTTCTTGCAGGGCATCATGCACACCCTTCAGATCATGAAAATGTCTCCATTTTGTTTCGATAAGCACGTTATAAGCAAGTGTAGTGCACCCGAACACGTATGAGGGAATAGAAAGGTTTCGAGCATGGTCAAAGATTGTTAGGGCAAGATGGGGATCGTGATACTTGTCTCGGAAAGTGCGCATCAGATGAGCGATGATATGTGGATATATGGGCGACTGTAGGACAGGTAGACTTTCCACCGAGCCCTTCTTGTTTGCATTGGTATGAAGTGCTTCCCTGGAAGCAATTTCAAGTTTTTGCGATTCGTCGAAAACCTCGCGGACTGCCCACTCTAGAAGTTCTTGGTCCGTATCACACAAGTCCATAGCCTCCTTCTTGCGATCCAGCAACTCCTCCTCTTCCGTCGTCCATCTCATTCTCTTTGAATGTTTCCGTAGCTTGCCAAAAAGGTCGCTTAGTCCTCCTGAACTAGACGTTACCTTATCACGAGAGCTGGAAGTACGCGCTTCTGAGGACTTTTGCTCAGAAACGGCATCGAATATCATGTTGAACATGTCGTCGAATGCACTCAATTCCGTTGCCGTCATTGCTTGTTTACGGATTCGCCGAGGGGTCTGGTTGACAGGATTTCGCAGAGCAGATGAAGTAAGAGGAGGCATATTTTTAATGCCCTTGAAAACATGGTCCCATGTGTCGCCTTCGGTCCTAAATATTGAAGTAGGTTTATCTGTATTCCTGAGTTATATTGAGTCCATTGCGACATAAGCTGTGAGCGTCCTTCACGCACGTATTCTCTGTATTCTCTGTATTCTCCGTATTCTCCGTTGAATATCTTTGGGCCCTCACATGCCTGTGCACAGGGACAGAATAACAGCCTGAGTCAGTCTGCGATACCAATGCTGGGTGTGTATGAAAGGCTGAGGCGTGCGTTAGTACATCATTATGATAATAATGAAAAAATGCGCACTTGCTCGTCGCTGAAGGCTTTTAGAAAGTCTACATGAGGTGAACATTATTTTGGTGAAAAGCAGAGTTTATATCATCGGCCCGAATTCCGTCTTCCCGAAATTCAAGCGTCTTTCAGCCAATCCACAATGTTGCTCAACCGCAATGCACTCAAAGCGAACAACGTTTTCATTCAACTATATAGGAGGAACATACAGACGAAGACTGTGAAGCGTCCACCACTTGGCTTTGCTTTTGATATAGTGAGTAATCAGGGATCACCTACTCAAAGCAAAGCTTTGACTTTTCAAGTCACTAGGACGGCGTTCTTATGGGTGGTCATAAACCTCTTCCTAAAGCTCGCAATGCTCTTAAGATATTAAATGGAGATAATCAGCTGAACGCGTACGTTAATTATTTCGTTTTCCCGAAAATATGTGTGAGGTTGATATACCGTTGATATCCAGGAAGATACCGTACATTCTGGTGAATCATCTTGTATCCGCCAGGCTCCTGGTCTTCCTTTAACTCATCCTCAATACTATATAGCTCACGAATGGGGGAGGTCAAACAGAGTACGAGCGTGCCCAGATATTATCTTCCCGTTTGGATACTCGGGTCATTCTAATTTCCTTCCAATTTTCCAAAACCTGACATGATTTTAGATATCCCCTTCCCAAATCATACAAGCACATACCGTATTGAAGGATTATGTAGATCAATACGCTGACAAGGCTGTCCTATGCTTGGGAGGCGTTGGCGACACTATGCGTAAGGTTGCAGAAAGGTAGGTACATTTGCATTGTTTTATTTTGAAGTTTTAACTCATCACTCTTTTACTAGTTATGGCTTTCGTAAAGCTTACACGACAACCGACGTTTTGGCGTGGAACTCATCGTAATTCCGCTCTCTTCTCCTCGCTTTCCTTACTCACCCCTATGTGAAGTATATGGCCCTTTATACACGTAACAGAATCGGAACTCGCTTCTGCAAAAGTGCTTGTTCTACATGTTTTCAACAGAAGTTCCTTTGACAAATGAACACTCAGCCAGTAGACTTTTCGCGCACTCCAATTTCCGCCGTGTTCGTCTGTCATGATCCGAGAAACTGGGGTGTAGACGGTAGGAGATCTATGACACATCGACTTGGGAAAGATCATTTGCTCAATCTTCCATACGCCGGACAGTGCAGATTATGTGCGACGTTTTGCGGTCTGGAGGGTTATTAGAAGGTCCCTGTGTAGACGCAACGAAACAAACGATCCAAGTCGTATTTTGCAATCCGGATCTTTTATGGAAGTCGGATTTTTCCCGACCAAGGCTCGGACAGGGTGCATTTAAAGCATCCTTTCAAGCGGTATACAAGGTGAGAATCGTCAAAGCTTTCTCCTGCGCAGTATTTTAATCCTAAATGCGGTATCCCAAGATGCTAACAGGATCAGAGTATCCTTACACACAATTCGGTAAACCCACGAAACCTACATATGACTATGCGCGGCGCGTTCTTCACAATCTCTTGGACGAATCATATGGTCCTGGTAAACTCCCTCATATGTAAGTTGCATCTTGCAATGCCTTCGGGTAAATTTTGAGAAGTTTCGAGCTGACTTCGAAATACAGGTATATGATTGGAGGTATGTCGTCAAACATATACATTAACCTCCCGCGTTCACCAAGTTCTCAACTCGTGTTCACTAGACAACCCTGAATCTGGTCTGTAGATTTCATTTCTATGTTTTCTCGTTAGCCTAAACGCCGCAAGCTCAGATATCGCTGGAGCTAATGCAGCTGAGTGGTCCTCAGTCCTGGTACACACAGGCGTTTATGATCCTACGGCCGGTCCGCCCGCTCATTCACCAACTCATCAAGCTCAGGACGTGGAGGAAGCAGTGTTATGGGCCATAGAGAGAGAACTAGCCCCTTTGAAGGAGGGGTTGTGACGTTTTTGCATACCTGCTATCAAAAGACGACATTTAGCATACCGAGAGAAATCGCGGGCTGTATCTTTGATGGATGACACGTATGAGTATAGACATAAGGAAATACTCCTCAAAACCTAAATTAGGACATGCATATTAAGCAGATCATTATCAGTGTTCCCCTATACTCAAACTTGCACCAATCATCTAGCCACGACTCGAACTACACTTTTCATGCCTTACAATGTCGGACCCTGGATTAGCAAGACCTCCTTCGCCCCAGCCTTTAGAGTTTAGAAAGAAGGATGGAACATACTCTAAAATGCGCTCTCATGCAGGCAACACACCACTATTGCCGCAAACAAAACTGTGTCCTTTTTGTCCTGCAAAATTCACTCGTACAACGCACCTGAACAGGCATTTGCGCAATCGTTCGTACTTCAACCTTTTGCGTGAACTAACTGGCACTTATAACAATTTGAAATTCAGATACGAACGAAAGAGTTCACAAATGCGACGTAAGCCAGTATCTAGTCTGCGGGAAGCTCAGAAATACATGAAACTCATCTCTCTTAGCAATGCGAGGCTCAATTCACGCGTAGTGACCTGTTGTCGAGGCACAGGCGAGGTTGTAGTAGTCAGTAGGTGACATTTTATCCTTTCTACATACACAACACACAGGTGGTTCTGATTCTGACTGACAATACCTCAGAAATTCTAACCTCCGACGCAAGTCCTGTGTTCAGTGTACTGAATCAAAAGTCAAGTGCGATCGTGAGCTTCCTTGCTTCAAATGCGCTTCTAGAGGAAAAGAATGTGTGTATGCCCCAGTAACGAAGAAGGTTCCTCGGAACCGCTACTTGACTACCGGCCGTCTACCCCAGTCAGCACACACGCAAAAATATCTATCCGATCACCCGTTAGCCAGTAGCTCTAGCTCTGCCAATCCCAACGACCCTTCAATTTCTGTTACATCTGCGGAATTGGGTCTCGCACCTCCAGCAGATCACCGTTCTGATGTTTCTCGTGACTACACCTCCGTAACATCGACTGAATCGTCGTCGCAGATCCCGACAAACAGTCATCTGGTGTCCTTGTACAACCACGACGTGTTCGAGCATTTTTTCAGCGGTGTATTCTCGACTGGAGACTCTCCAAGCTCCGCCGTTAGGGAGAATTTTCCAAATGAAGTATTCGGCGAGTATCTTTGGGGATATCCTAATCCTGGAACAGCCACAAACCAGGCATCCACACAGATGGCAACGGAGGAGAATATTCCATCAGTGATATCACCATCTACATATTCACAACCTATCAGCACCGTCAGACAAGCATCTGCTACACTAACGGGCATATTGCACCAGCAGGGAGATAACGATAAATGTTATTATTGTGGGTATCATTCTCCCTTTTAATTCAGATTTCTGTTGGCCTTCTTACCCGAGTTATCTGTGCTCAGTGCATCTGTTTTTTGAAGCGTTCATTGAGGAAGTACCTGTGGTTCATGTTCCTTCGTTCAGTCCAGAAGGGAAGCCGACATTCTTGATCAATGTCATGCAAGCATGCGGCGCGATCTTCGTGGAATCAAAAGCAGCAGCGATGTTCATATCCACGACGTTAAAAGCTTCCAGGCGGATACTATCCGAGATACTCGTGAATATTGGTGCCAATACGTTGGAGTGTATATTGGCTGATTTTTCTCCAGTCTAGAGATTCGCTGACTGTCGAAGATGAACTCAATGTTATATTGGCGGTGGTCTTGCTGCACACGTTGGGCATGTTTCACGAAGATGCCGAAGAACGTGCTACTTCTGGCTTATACCATGGCAAGTCTTTATTTATATAAGAACAGCTCCGTGAACTCTGAATTCCAATAGGCATGTTGATCACTGTCAGTCAAACAATACAGACGCCTGGTTATGGTATTTAATATGGTGTCTGTCTAGATGATTAGACGCGTCCAGTTCATCTCTCGTGTTACTGATTGGTCTAACGATAATTATAATTCTCTGCCGTTGGAAGAATATTGGCGGCATTGGGCGTGGCATGAGATGTCCAAACGGTATGTCATTTGATTTTTAGCGGTTCTGAAGTTTACAAAAAATGTTCGTCCCTGATTAGCGTTCTACTTTTGTCTTATCTGCAAGACGTCTCTCAGTGCATATTTTTCACTGTGCCATCTTCATATCACATTGCAGAATTAACTTTCAGCCTCCCCTGTGATAATGAGCTCTGGCGTGCAAAATCGGCGTCCGAATGGTGGACAGAGCTACATCGAGTCTCTCCATACGGAAGTTCCCATGAAAGGCTGAATTGTCCAACTCTGCCGAGTCTAATGCGGTTGATACTCGAACCTCGGACACCGCAATTGAAAGCAATATCTTACTTTGCACATTGGGCAGGTTAGTGTTAGTCGAGGAGAGAGGGCAAGCTAATTATAAAATCTGACTTTTCTTTTTTCTAATTTCGACAGTGATACATGGTGTCATTAGCCGCCTTTTTACTCTCTGTTCTGATCGTCGCCTACCTTCACAAAGTTCTGCAAGTTCTGGGGCCAGCAGCGATCCCTTGGACCAAGAGATTTATGGGGTTCAAGTTGCGTTGCACAATTGGCTACAATGGTGGATGAAACGTCCAGAAGCCAATCTTCCAAACAATGCGGAAGAGGTGGAGCCACCTTTCATGCAGAATCGTACGTGAGAAACGTCAAAACGCCTAGACGATGATCCTTAGACTCTTTCTTAGCTTTACCTTTCTACTGGCTTGGCCAAGTGGCGCTCATGGCTTACCAGGAGAACCTGCCACCATTCGATTTCCAAGATTCGTCTATGAATTTGAGGATGGAGGTCAGGTTCTGGCAAGTGAAAAAATGGCTCCGCCATATTCGTTCCTTTCTAGCAGGGGCCCATGGACATGCGCCAACGATCCTTTGGGATGAGCTGATGAGTATGCGTCTGCAGTCGTGGCAAGTAAATCTGGATCATCCTGATCATGACGATCCCCATGGGTTACTAGGTTTCTTTGTACAGTAGGCAGACGCCCATGTTGACGCCCAAATGTACGGCATCTGATATCTCAGACTATTCGGTTTTGGCAGAGACAGGAGCAGTCATCGGTCTATGATTACGACCCCCCTTGAGTGAAAATGACATTACGTTCTTCGTTCCACCCTCTTTCTACTCGTAACTTACGGGGGCTCAATCATGCTTCCTTTGCCTGTCTCCCATCCTCAACAGAAGTTCTCTTATGGCAAGATAGCGATTCGGGACGGGAACGTTCTGAATATCTTACGATCTCGAGCTCGTATCACCAACCTCGGGCTCATTATATTGTTTTCCTTCGCTGTTTTCTCGCTCTTGTTCAATGTGAACGTCTGGATAGATGCATCACCCGGGTTGCCTCACAGCATCCTCTCTACAATGAGCGAAGATAGGACAATGGAAAATCTTGATCATCTTATCATGGTTCCTGGCCATGCTATCTGGAACGGTGCCTCTGCTAAGCACAGGCTGGATGAGGATTTGTGGACATTAGAACCGTATCAGAGGCACAGCGGAAGAATAGAGGCATTTTATCAGCACATTGTTCACGCGTAAAATCCGTTCTGTCTCGTGTTCCTATCCCACACTAACACAATCATCCAGCATAGAATTGACATTGCAAGATGAGAACTCCCTTGTGGTGTTCAGTGGGTTTGTTATTCCTATTTCCTTCGAGCAATACCCCGCCTTACAACTGTCCGAACAGGGGCCAAACTCGCCGAGATACTACCACAACGGAAGCAGAATCTTATTTAAGACTAGCAATGCAGGCCAACCTTCTTCCGCGCGACTTCATTCGTGCAACGACCGAAAATTTCGCTCTCGATTCACACCAAAATCTGCTTTTCTCTATTGCTCGATTCCATGAATATACTGGCGCATATCCTAAGAGAATCACCATCGTTGGCTACGAGATGAAACGAAAGAGATTTACCGATTTGCATCGTGTGGCAGTTCGCTGGTCAAAACATCAGTTCGAATACATTGGGATAGACAGCAATGATGAAAGCACAGTCGCCCAAGAAGGAGAGGTGAGTATTAGAATGTACAACGTGAATCTTACTCAAAGCGGCACTTAGTTGAGAACATACTCCGAGACTTCGCAGGACATGTATCATTGTCATTCGCAGTTGCTCCAGAAGCGAATGAACAGAAATTATCATCGTCGCTATCATCCATATCATGTATCTTCTCCAGAACTCAGTGACTTGATGGAATGGTGCCCTACAAAAGCAAGCATGCTGTATAACGGGATACTACCTTGGACTGAATAAATGTAGTTTATACACACACCCGCAATCAATGTACACATACATGAACAGTAATCATCGACGAGATGGATGAGGTCCAGAACGCCCACTTGAATCAAGATTGACATCGTTGAAATCTCCGCTGCGCACATCAGGTTGACCACCGGAATACATATCGTAGACGTCGTCAAACTCGCGATTGGGAATGATTACCGACGGAGGTCGGGGATGCCGAACTGATTTCCGTATCTGCAGAGGAGCCGCGATGTGCTCATGAGGGACAGAAACACCACTGGAACTCTCGCTCATAGCGACAGACATGGTGCTGGAAGTCGTACCTTTCTCAAGATCAACATCATGTCCCTGCTGCGAGGTTTTATCGAAGCCATAGCCCACAACGGTCGTTGTAATAGAAGATGCATAATATGGGTCCGATTCGGGTGAAACTGCGACTGAAGAAGTTTCAACACGCTCCATAGGCTTCGGTTTGGAAATCGACCTCTTCAGGAGAACCACTGATTGAGGAGGAAGAATCTGTCGACATGTGCAAAACAAGGTGACATTCACACAGCCCGATAAGAGGAAGACGGTTTCACTGGAGGAGAAACAAATCAATAACGAGAGATCTAAAAATCGACTACAACGCACCAGAAGACGGTCTCTTCAAAAGAAACTATGTGTCCGTTCCAGGCAGCAAAACGTGAAACAGCAATAGGAAGAATGATGATGCAATATGCTATCTGTTGATGCATGGTCAATGGGGATATCTCTAAACAGCTTTGTGCTGGCTCACTGGAAAACTACAGGGGCAAAAGTTGGTACATTGCTATCCATCAGAATCTGAGATTACTCACAGAAGCATTTGTCTTGCTATCGTCACTCCCTTGTCATCGAAGTGGCGGTCTAGAGGACGGTCTTGTGCTTGCTTACGGAAAGTCATTCGCCATCCTTTCATTGACATATTTCCACGTAGGCGCAGATGAATGAGCCCATGAAGGACAAAGCACACGAATGCAGCCACAAACATCTTGAAATGGCATATTTAGCGTCCGATGGCGAAGGTAGACGTCAAACTTACAATCAAGTAATCCAAGCTAGATATGTATATTAATTGATAACTGGAATTTGAGGCAGAGAGAGAACAACGCACGTTATTCGAGGAACTTCATATCCATCTGATATCCAGCACCAGTATCCGGAAATCCCGACTTGTGACCATTACATTACAGACTGTAGACGTGAAGATTTATCGATTGAACACTCACAGAAAGGACCACGGTCTACTGTATCCAGAAGAGCAGGCCCAGAAATCACAATAGCAAATATTCCAGACCAACCAGCTATCAGAGTGGCGAATAATGTGAACTGATTTGGTCTGCGCTCAAGGACAAGAAGGTAGAACGTGTGCACAGCGATGACCTTTGAAGGCATTCCAGTTTATTCATCGTATAAAGACAGTATGAGCTCACAATGGTCCACAACGCAGTTCCGACGTCTGCCATTTGCTTAAAAACAGCTGATAAATTGTAAGCTTAAGTCTGAGATGTAGATTATTGAATACGAACCTTGAGCAGTGCAATATTTATCTAGCAATACTGCGCCAGAGCTGACCCATCGACTATTGTAGAGTGATCCGATAGCTTGTTCAATGTTATTGGAATATCCGACACCACTACATGGTTTTGGTACGCACATTGAATGAGATCACAACACAAAAGCGATATGAAGTAAGCCCCGACATGCGTCCTAACAAAAAGATGTTCTTCATTCTTGTATGACCGTGTATTGAAAGCGGAGAGCTGTCCAAAGTTAAATGGATTCGAAGAAGAATCTGAGGAACACATACCGAGATGACTGCGAGTAATCCAATAACAGCGACCAGAGATAGGATAGACACAACAAGGAGGAACTTGGGTGGAAGTTCCTGTCAGTTCAAGCCCATAAGGGAATAGTCATAACAGCTCACTGTCACACCAGAATCCTCTTTGGACGTATAGGCAACCCGGGTAAGTAACCATTCACCGTTCGGAAGTCTGAGCGAGGTAGTGTTGGACATTTGCTGGGAAATGTATATGTAGAGATTATAAAAGATAGATGCGTAGGAACTGAGACCAGCTCGTCCAAGAAGAAAGAATCTTCACGGTCAACGATGAAGATGAGAATAAAATCCAGAAGAACGCAACTTCGAGCCAGCTCGTTTGTTCTTTTTTTTTCTCACGTAGCATCGGTTTGGGGTGCCGACCCCCGCCCTGTTCTACCGTCGTGATTCTTAAAATAACCAGCAGTTTTGACAATCCTGTCTCTCTAAGCATTTGACAGCGCCTACTTCCCGTGAGTGCGCCGTGCTTCGATAGACAATCATTGATGGTGTATGACAATCCCTACGCATAAATTTTCACATTTATTTGAGCGCTCATCGACATAACATGGATTTGTCTTCGATATCCCTATAATCTAGCAATCTTCCTCTGCTAAACAGATATGATAGGGGGAGGAAGGAGTTATTATGAACAAAGATTATGACGAATACTACACCCTGAGGCACCCTGAACCATCTCCAAGCTCATAGACAGCTCTGGGACGTCGCTCAACTTGAACAGTCTTCTCTGACCTTACATGTGACACGTTCCCATCTTCCGCCCAATCTAACCCAGCTTCCATGTCCTCCATATCAAAATCCGGAATGGTTAGGTCAAGACTAGCTGTTGGTGATCTTGCCTTGAGATGTGTTCGAACTACATGGCTCGGGCTGAATTCTGAGCTTGTACTCTGTGAAGAAGACGTTGTAGCGTTATCGACAGTATCAATCCTTCTCTTCATTGATACTTCTAAAGAGCTATTGGTCAGTATGAATGTACATCAACATTTCAGCCGTTTCATATGTACCATGCAGATGAATGATGAGACGTTTAGACATGATCCATGTCACACAGTATCCGAGAGATGCACTTCATAGTGGTCAGCTGTAAATGATCGCTCATCATCCTTCTAGACCACTTACGCCGCAGTCTTGAAGCATGAAGAAGTCAGTTTCATTCTATGAACCGAACATTTAGGACTTACTTGTATCTCCTGAGAGGCTCGATATATAACCAGATTGAGAATATTAACGCAGGTGAGGGCAGTAAAGTATCCGACCCCATCATAAAACATCCTGTGCCACAGGATCTAAGTAATACTGAGTGCGTTGTCCCACTGTCAGACTCACATTCTTGTTACTTTGGCAAAACTGGTCCAATTAATACGACGCTTGGATGAAATTACATAAAGAACGTACAACGAATTTGAGGCCGCCTTGTACTTGTACAGGTATATCATGCAGATTGTCGAAGTTGCCAAGTCGTATATGATGGCCACGACATAGTAGATCCACGCCCCTAAATGTTCAATCTGGAATACGCCTCGGCAGCTGTATTGGAGACTCCAGTCAATACTATACATCGTGTGCAAACCGGAATTCAGCTTACTTTCCCTCGAGAAATTTCGAGTCAGGATTGGAGAAATAAAACATAAGAAAAACGAAGGAGATTCACAAACTCAGAATCGAGGACCGCTGCAATGAATCAAATTTCAATCGCAGCTTGTTTCGGCCTTACGCAACACTCACCAGTGCGGTGATATAGGTTAGTCAAACCTTCCAGCTGCATTCGAAGGTAAATTAACGATGAATGAGGGTTGAAAGACGCTCACAGCTGCAGCGGCTATTAATAAAATCAAAAGTGATAATCCAACTAATCGAGACCTCCGCGAAAGGTTGAAAGCACTTCTCTTCACATTAGTAAGATTCCCTGGGCGTCGTCAGCAAGCGGAAACATACCGAAGACCCAGGATGGTTTGAGATACCGTTGATTGTATGACTAAATGAATTACATTCAACAATGTTCGGGATGTTTCAGAAATACATACCTTTAAAAACTGAAGGTATTATATAGTATTGAGAGCAAGAGCGTTCGGTGAAATGGGAATAGAAGTATCCGACATTTGAGAGAACGAGGGTCGCGATACTTGTGAATCTTGAAATGCACAGGATCCATCAACTCCTTGAAGAAGGTAGATATCGAAAGACCTTACTGAATAAGGAGAAATAGAGTGAACGAAACGCTGAAGCGGTAGTTAGACGACTCGTAATCAGAATGCCGACTATTTGATGTACGCACGTCATTCGGGGGGCGTTCCACTGTTCTCGAGTGTACCTCCAGGTACTCGGGGCAGTTTCGAGGAAGCTTGGACGATTACATGAGTACTTCAAGTTGTAAGCCGCTACATTCGCTAAATCGTCTGAACCTACTCGTAGAGTGCAATCGAAAGAGACGCAATCCGAAGGTATGCAGTCGCCTGGTATGAACTTTCACTCAGGTAATCGCCATCCATGGAAGGTGGGCAGGCGATTGCAAATATCTGCCAGCAAAAATCGAGGAAAGGGTGAGGGAAGATGGTGGATCAAGCTCAAAACTAAGCGCTGTTCAATCATGTTAACAATGTCAAAGGATTTGTTACTCGTGGCGCAGGATCTCTTACACATGACAGGTGTGTGAATAGAGACTACTATTGCAAGGCATATATGCAGAAAACAGGAGGAGGTAGGAACCACATGTGCTCAAAAAGGACCCCACAAAGCATGATACAATACTTTGCATAAAGGTTTACCGCTTTGGATTTTTTTCTCACCGGTTCATTGATTCATTGGATGTGGATTTGTATGGCGGCATCCCAGGATCTATCTCGGCAGAACTAATGAATTGTGATTGGATCGGTCTAGATGCCGCGTGCCGAATTCCAATCAGTCGACAAACAGCAATAGCGGTAAGTAGCTTGGTTTATCAAGAATTAAAAAACACTTCCATAGGCTTTCAACTTTGAACAAGGATAGCTCAAAACTCTAGGGATCCCAAGGCACTTTGATGAGTCGTCAACTTTCAATGTTCAAACCATGGTAAGATGTCGTGGAAAAGTCTTCAAGTCGAGATTAGTCTATTGTTCACAGTGGCACCGACTAGCCTGACTTGGCTTTTTCGAATGAAGTTCTTCGTATGTCGCCTTGAAAGGTTATCCAAACACTTGTGACTTGAGATTTTCCTATGGCCTGCTACATATATATTACGACGGTCACCAGGAAACTGAAGTACTCAAGTTGCATGGGTTTCCACCGGGTTTCCATCTCTCAGGACCGGCATGTAATAAACTTCCTGTCTATAAAGTTTTGATGACCGATATATATGTGACAAAGACGCATTTGGCGTACATGACTATAGAAGAGAACCACCTGCTTATATTAGTTGAAAGGTAAATGTCACTATTAACAGAGCCATTGGCAGAACTATTAATGTAGGTGAGTACGGATAGTCGAAATTAGATCATGTAGAGGGATGTATGGGATGTGCGAACTTTTCGCGTTTGGAGTTTGTATTTGGATAGTTAGCTGTATGTATATATGCGTCAGAAAGGGGGGCAAGCAGAAACACAATAATGAACCTACATTAATTATATTGCGAAGCAACTAGTTGTAGATGGTACAGGGCCTTCATTGTTTGTGTCCGACGTTCACCCTCATGACCAGTGCTGGCGCTTGCATAACCAAGCTGTGTTGACATTCGAGTACTCAATTGAGCATAATCTCGAAAAGCTAGGAAGATTATACTAAGCAAAGGACGTACTATCAAGCAACGCTGACTTACAATTTATCCTGTTTGCTTTGTATTCATACCAGGCCAACAACATCAATGCATGTAGAGTGTCCACACTCGGAATGTGAGAGACAGCATTAACAGCTGTCTGTTCAAAGCACGCGTTTTCTTAGCGGGATGGGCAGTGTAAAATGGCAGCATGAAATACCTTAGCACTATTCGCGTACGTTTCCGCTACATTATGCAATCCGCGTACTGTTAGATCAGGATTTGGCGAGAACCTACATGTTTCAGATCAGATACAAGATGTATGGAGTGAAGAGGGCAAGCGATACTTGCCTCACAGCGAAAGCAGCAATGCAATTAGCCAATGGGGGCGTCATTCTACGTTGAGTATAATCTCGATATACGTCGTCATAGGCAATAAAAGAATATTCTTGATGTAGATTATTGAAGAATAATAAGATGAACTCTGTCATCAAACTGTACGATGGATGCTGCGGTGAACTTGAATCAAAAAGAGGGGTTTGACGCGCATTAGGATTGGATTGCGTTCGGGAGTGGTACATCATTGGTGAATTTGAAGGACTTGGCGACATGGACTGATAGCTAAGTGGACTTTGACGAGCGGAATTGGTGTATGAGATTGAAGAGGAATGACTATCATATCAAACTTAGTGACAATGAACACAAAGCAATTCGCTACTACGGGACGCACCGGTGTGAATACTCTACCGACCGACGGGGATCTGGGGCATAAGGAGAGTAACGAACACTGCCATTATCATCCGTGCCGGCAATGCCGCTAGCCTTGGGCGAACGAGACACCGAACGAGGAATAGAATAAGCTGAATGCACAGGATTGGAGGAAGTAGAGGCTACCGGAAAAGTATCCGCAGAACTGTCGGGCCTAAGCAGAAAGCAAGTTATAATCAAATAGGCCCTAGACTAAAAGAACTGACCTTTGTTCACTGCTGTTGTAGCCAGAAGAGGCACCTGGCCCAGCGATAGAGCGACTTCGCTCAGCAAAGTAGCGTTCTCTATCTCTAAATCGACATTGAATCTTTGCCGCTCTGCAAGCTTCACATTTTCCTTCAGGAGTAGACTGTAGGCACTTGATCTTCTTCAGACGACTGACAGATGGAGTTGAGTAAATAGAGAAGGATTCTATACGCCACTCACCAATTATCACAAGATGTTACGAGACGAGGACGCTTCTTATGGCCTTGAGTGTTCTGAGGTGATTCGATAATAAACTGGAAAGAGTCGTCCATCGGAAAAGCCAACAGTGAGTAGGACACAGTAATGGCTTTTATGGAGTCGACCTCAAGGCCTATTTAGCGTCACACGTAACACTTTTCATAAATATCCCGGAAACGGGAAAAATATTGAAAGTCAACTTGTTTCGTTGGCAAGGGCGTCGTTTGTGCCGGATTCATGCGGCCTTGTCGTTCCGAAATCGGATCTTTCAAGCTCTCGAAAGGTAAAACAAACGGACACATAACATTTCAGCTTACCGCCCAAATTTTCGTTGCCCCTAGGTTCGTTTCACGGCCAAATGGTTGATTGTTACAACGATACGTTCAATGAAAGTATAAAGAATAGAAACTGTGAAGAACCCTTCAAACGATGCTTACACATCACTCTATCAATTTGCTAGATTCCACATGCACAAAGTGACGAAACATAACTTAGTGGCTCGGACTGCTATCATCCATCAATCCGCAGAAGAAGCGATCTGCAAATACTTTGTGAACCAGTACACCCTGTTCGGTTCGTTTGCCACCAGGTACAACAGCCGAATCAAAATGACTACACGCAAGCACAGGCACTAACTTAAATGTCCCTCATTGAGTTTGTTTCGTCTCTCTATTGTATATAACTTATTTTTTGAACAACCTGGCTTTCCTGTTTTGACATTTGCAAATAGATGATAAATAGACACTGCAAGTGATTTCCGTCGGTACCCCGACCGTTCTAGACGGGGGCCAGGAGTGAGTCGCAACCCGGAGTCAACGGAACCCTTGAGAAAGCCCAGGGTGTCTTTCTCTCTCGTCGTCCTGCTCGTCTTCGGCGGAAAATAACATCTGACTCCTTGATTGAACCTGATAGAAAAACCTATCGCATCAGGAATTGCAAATGCGAAGTTAGTGACTTACAATCTGGTGTATTTCAAGGTCATCTCGACTTTGTGAAGCTAACCTCGATGTTTCGTCGAGTTCCACAAAGTCATCTCCAGAATGAAGAGCAGCCTCTTCCTCTGATAAAATGGGATTTCCATGTCCATCCAATGGTACGCTTGATTGTATGGATTTCAAGTATTTGTGGTAGGTAAAAAGACAAATCCCTGCGAAGTTCGAACCAGATTCAAGACGATGGAACCCAGTCGGATAATTACCATCGACGTACCGCATATCGTGATAGCAACGCCAGTTATATTCAGTGGAGTGAGTTCGTCGCCAAAAAACCATGCCGATATACTAATAGTAGCGACCTCTTTGGCAATTCCTGCTATTGACATTGGTACCATTCCAGCCCGTTGGATAATGCTTCAAAATAGGGGATCAGAAATCTTTAGATAGCATATAATGTTATAATCAGCTTACTAGAATTCACTTAGCACCATGCAAAATGCAAGGAGTCCGGGTGCAAGCAGGAGCAGAATGGTTTGAATAGTCCGAGTTAAACCAGATGTGAAAAACTCGCTCCCAAACAGAGAAGACCAGCTTTCGACGAAAAAGCTCAAGACAATCAATGTGACTGCCATGACAGGACTCAAAAGAAATATTGTAGAGGCAGGATTGCTGAAGCCCATCTTCTTGCTTTGGAACAGAGTCTGTGTCAGAGCCCATCGAAGCCCTCCCAATGCACTCGCACTGATTACGAGTATGAAGCCACCAAGAACGAAATGTGTTTCGGTCGCTACCATCAAGAGGACGCCGCTACAAATGAGCAGTATGACGCCGATAAGGCGCCAGGAAAAACGCTCGAGGTGGAACAGAAACGCGAAAAGCAGCACGAATATTAGAGAAGACGATTTGACCATAGCTTTGGACGTTGTTAATGAGAGAGTACGGACTAAGAGAAGGAATACACACTGTAGAATGATAATGTTACGGTTTTGAGAGAAAGATTTGAGAACCCTATATCGAGACTTGTGGTTGCACCTGTGGGAAATGCTTTCTTCCTGTAAAGATCGCGTTAGTAGGAATTGCAAGCGCAGGGAGACACGTCTGAACGAGCACTAGGCCGTAGGCGCTCTCACACAATGCAGTTTAGATGAGAAGACTAACCCATACTCCTCCATCGTAGGGTATCTCTCCGGCTTGAATTTATGAGGCCATACGTTGAGGACCAGACCAGCCAAAAGAAATTGGACAACCATATGTAGCGACGTGACGAAAAGAGGATATGGAAAATTGAAATGAGAGTCAGAGAACATCCATTTGTTGTACATTGAAAGAAGGATCGCGAAGAAGAACCTGACAACCAATTTCAATAGACTCAGTACAATGTACTTGTTTTGAGAAAGTTTGAGCACCTCACCAAGAACCAATGAACATCATGTTTACGGTCGCATTCTGAATCCACAACTTTCTCTTTTCATCCACCGAAAGAGCATGTCCATAGGGTGATGAGCGAGCAGCTTCCTGGTCGTAATAGTCCTCCTGCGCTTGCATTGAATTTATTAAAGTGTCGTCCAGCGAGCGGTCATCTTGGTGTGGTCGAGCCATGAAGTGAGAACACGTCAAGGACGTTTCTGATTGCCTAATTTGGGAACAAATCATGTCCCTCTATTGATACATTATATTGATTTCCTCAGATTATTTGCACGTCTCTCAACCTCTTGACATTTGTTAAAATTATGATACAAGTCATTCCTAAACACGATTGTGAAAATCGATTCATATCGACGCTGCGCTGGAAACACTCTAGAATACGGTACAGCGTCCAAGGTTCATCTGCGTTGTATAAATCAAACCCGGGAAACCGTATACACAAATTCATTGATGAACCATGTCTTGCTGCATTTGCGTATCCTCCGATTGCAATGTCGCATTCAACTTGGTAGGATCCTTCCTGTGAGGTGACGTTTTCAAGGAACGGCTAAGCGGAAACACGGCTGGCAAGGGACTGACCATGTTCTCCAGTGTTCAAATTGCTGTTGATTCAAATATTCACGAAACATTTCGTCCTTTTTCATCGCATTTCTGAATTGTGCATGTTGAAGCAGTTCAAGGTGATGAAGAGCATGTGGATAACTTCAAGATCAGTTGCGAATGAGTATCTCTCAGTCAGGTTACAATAGATCCTGTCCACCTACTGTATGAAGCGGGCGTAATCTTTTTCTTGGAAGTATAGAAGATACTTCAAGTAATTGATGAAAGCAGGTTGCTCTAAAATATTCTGCTGCGCTAACGAATGAAGGTAAAAAGGATTGGCAAGAGCTTGAACAAACTCCAGCTCGAGCTCAAATCGAGCTCGATTTGCGGCTTCTGGATCTGCGCTGGGTGTCACCGGAGCTGTAGGAACTGTCGTCGCCATATTTCCCTCTGGGATAAATATCTCTGGCAAAACAATAGTTGGAACTTGGCAGTGATGGGTTATCACACGTGATCACGACGCGTCATTCAGTTGACGCGTTTTGAACTCGAGTCCCATTTTTTGCAACCAATTTGCAACCTTTATCCTACTCCTCATAATGTCCGGAGAAGACGATTCGAATGGCTGGCAACTCACAGAGTCAGATCCTGGTGTATTCTCGTATGTCCTCTATAGTCCGGACTCATCGTAACCGACTCTAACGTTGAATTTCAGGGAGTTACTAAAAACACTAGGGGTTCCGCTAATTGTGGACGATCTCTATTCTTTGGACTCGGAATCTCTTGCTTCGCTGCAACCTCTACATGCTTTGATATTCTTATTCAAATGGGTCTCAACCTCATCCGACAGTATGAGTGGAAACTATGATCCCGAATTTCCAGGTTTCTTTGCCCATCAAGTTGTGAACAACGCATGCGCTACTATAGCGGTCATTAACGCGCTTGGGAACATCCCCGCGCTCGAAAGTGGGCCGCAGCTGGCACAACTGATGGAATTTACGAACAACATGGACCCTCAGACTCGTGGTCTTGTCATCACCAGCTCCGACTGGCTTAGAGAAGCTCATAACTCCTTGTCTCCTCCTAGTGCAATATCACTAGATGGGCTGGAGCTTCCGAGGCAAACGGAGGACGCCTATCATTTCGTGGTTTATCTTCCGTCCATGGAATTCGTTTATGAACTGGATGGCCTCAAGCCTCACGCCGTCAGACACGGGTCCTATAATGAATCAGGCGAAGGCTGGCTTTCTCGCGCACGGTCAGTCGCTTCAATTTTGCAAGATGTGATTTTCATTAGTTCGGAAAAGTGAGGTTATTGAGAATCGAATAGCCACATACCCACCCGGAGCTGTAAGTCTTGATCTTAATTTAAACCGAGTTCGTGTCTCAACTGTTCTATGTGATCAGCTCGATTTCAGTCTCCTAGCTTTGAGAGGCGATCCATTACTTTTGCTACAAGCTGAGCTAGCGAAGCTTCAAACTGCCGGAAAGCAAGCTGAGGCCGCCGAGTTAGTCGTCAAGCTAGAGAGCGAGACTTCTAAACGAAATAGATGGAATGTGAGTAAAGGGTCACTATAAATTCCCGGGTTGCACAGCTGATGTCCAATGAATTACAATAATCCAGTTCGAGAACAGTATCCGAAGACACAATCACGTTGGGCTTGTGCATTCTCTGTTGGTTGCACTTGCCAAAGCCGGAAGGTTGGAGCCAGCGAAGGAGAATGCGAAGAGTGTCATGAAGGAGCGTATAGCAAGAGCAAAGATGAAAGGAGGGGTCATGGATGAAAGTTGAGTTTATACATAAAAACTGATAATCTGTATTCGTGTAGACGAGAACGACCATCAAATTTTGATTTTTCAAGTTGGATCGTCAGGATCAAGTTTGTAAATCGCAGATCTCAACCTCAACCTCAACACCTTTACGAATGATTAATCGCTGATCTCCTAGGTTAATCCCGGGTGCATTTCGAAAAAATACTAGTGTCGAGATGGTAGTATGGGGTTCTGATCTTCTCCACTCAGTATCACTTCACACGCATAATATGAATGCTTTAACAGCTATCCTCAAAAGGCCCGAATTCTGTGACGCATCGGTTAACTTTGTCGGCGGTTCACTGTCGGCGCAGCAAAAAAACCGACCATAAGTGGCCGACTCCAATTCCTTGAATTTTTGGCGTTCAGTTTTATTATCAGTACCCGTGTCACACATCGCAATGTTGAAGACAAAGTACAGCTCGCCTTTTCACGTGATATTCGCCTACACTCGGGCTTTCCAAGCCAAGCTAGTCAAGAACTACGTCTTTGAGAATTGATTCTGATGTGAATCGTCAATAGAGCAGGAAAAGAAGACACTATATCAAAGTAATAGGATCTGCTTCTGGTCATACCGGAAGAGATCCTTTCCTGATCATTTCTACGCGCAGCGGTGTGTTATTGATTCGTCAACTCGTGGATTAGATTTCGCTGCCCTCGATTTATTGCTCTCGGAGGAGTTTGTCGTTCAACGTCGGTTATACTGCAAAGGACAGATGAGTTCAAAGCTACTACGAGCTACTACGGGTCAGATATGCGCCTCAATATCAAGGCTAGCAGAGCTGCGGAGTGAGTGAATGAGATCTAACGGTAATTCTCGGACTCGGAGGGTTTGAAGGCTTCGCTATTCTTGGTATTCTTCCGAGCATTACGAGGAAGTACTTACGATGCAATCTGTTGTCAGTGAATGCATGGGATCTCGACACAGATTACTGATGAGTAATCATGCAAATGACTCAGATGTGCTAGATTAATTCGCGCTCAGCTAATCGTCCGTTGCTCTTTTCGTACTGAGGTTTAGAGAAGATGATCCCGTACAACCCTATACAGTACGGTGAAAACGTTAATAGGAATCCAAAGACCATGGTAGTTTTATTGTGAACGGTAAACGAAAACAAGTTTCAGGTTCAGGCAGTGATAACTCGTCAACATTATCCTGGATTATACTAGATCAGCGAAGATATGCATTTCCGCCATGGACAGTTAAGTGATTTGGCGGGGTATGTCTGTTCGTTTACTGTACAGATCATATACTGGTTGAACACCGGCGGCTTTCAGATCTCTCGAAACCTTTCCTGCTCCCTCAAAAATTCTGAGGAGGTTTCCCCCAGTAAGCCCTGCGAGCTCATACTTCGTCCAGCCACGACTATAAAGCTCAGCGATCTGTTCATCATAGAAGTTAGCCATTTAATCCATCAGGTGATAAGAGGAAAGTGTCTACAAGTGCTGGGTATTTTGATACATCTTCTAGACCAGCCGGAACGCTTTGGATGCCATCGAAATCACTGCCTATGCCTACATGCTCTTTACCAGCAATTCTTGCAATGTGGTCAACGTGGTCGGCCACCGTTTTCACCGTTGCGAGACCTTCAGGAGCAATGAAATACGGAGCAAAGTTGACCTTGGGAGAGCGATAGCATTAGCATTATACTTTGATGAAAAGTGAGCTCGAGCACCATTACGACAGCATCTCGTCCACTCTCGGTACCGATAAGTCTCAGAACTTCGTCTGGAACATTACGAGGTACATTATGAACAGCTCGGGCAGACGAGTGCGACCAGATCACAGGGGCTTTGGAATAGTTGAGAGCTTGAATCGCAGTGGCATCGGAAGTGTGACTCAAGTCAACTAATACACCGAGTCGGTTCATTTCATCTATCAGCGAAAACCCTAGAGGACTGAGTTTGAACAATGTTAGTATTTCGTATAGACTTGTGAAAACAGCAGGGGCGGCGACTTCGGACGTCGGGTGAAACGATGAAACGCGGGGAAGAGAAGGAAAAGCTGACATAGAACACGATGAATGCACGTTATACTTGTTACTCAAGGGCCGAAGCCTTTGGGGTGGAGCCCAAGGTTCGACATGACACGAAAGAACGGATCCGGAATATAAAAACCGAATTATTGACTCACCTTAAGCCGTCATGCAACGGCTCCTTTCCCGGCGCTAGACCACATGAATCTGCGAACGCGTTGTGGCAAGTATGGGTGAGAGTAACGTATGAAACTCCTAGAGCTTGGTACTGCCTCAATACAGAGATAGAGTTACCAAGCTGGTGAGCCCTATTAAAGGCCAAGATGAGCCAGGAGATCGTTGCGGTCCAAGTAAAAAGGGGGAACAATCGTAGTTGTAGTTAGCGGGAACATAGATTCGTAGTGATTGTTAAGGAGAAGGAAGCTCGATACCCAGCCCAGGTATACAGTTCCCGGGTTATATCTGTGCGCCGATAAAGCTGCTCCTCGGCCACAAGAATTTCAAAAACGTGGAGCAAACCCAGATTGGATACGAAGAGCACATTGCACGAGGAAACAATGATAAATGAAGTAAAATAACGACAACGTACCCTTCAACTCCAAGAAGACTGGCTATTTTCCCATCAGCAATTGAAGATCTTATGTCTGCTGCATTCCGAGCAAACTGAAACGTCTGATAATCAGGTGTTATTTAATTTTAGTTCCTCATCGTCAAGAGCTATGAACATACATCCGGGTACTTTTCAATGAGCAGCTTAGCAACATCGATCTGTTCGAGTGTATCCCTAAACCGACGATATTAGTGCTAGATTCCGGGTCCTAACTGCCATGTGAAACAGACCTAACCCTCCAAGTTGCCTTTAAGAAATTCGCTCCCTCAGCATCCGGGTCGGCACATTGCACCCATACTGACCTTCAGAAACGTAGATAATTAGCATGCGCAGAATTATGCCTTATAGTAGTAAACTAATAGACCAGAAAAATCCACCAACTCTTCCTTCCCTAAGTCGGGGGATATCGACGTGGCCCGGCATCCTGGAATGAAGGTCAACGGCTGACACATTATTGGCGTAGCCGCCGTCGCGAACGAGGAATGGGAGATCAATATGCCCATCCTAGTATGATAAAAGTGGTCATAAGATGCCTTTCCTCAGAAATGATTGAGACTCACAATAACTGGAGCCTTTTCTAGTATCGCTAATGCTGCAATCATTGAGTCCTTTGGTTCGCCGCCAACCCAAGGCAGAGTCTTGACATTATCCGGAAGATGATCTTGGAAGAACAGCAGAACCACAAGAGCAGCTGCTGTCAAAGTAGTTAAAACTCCCCACACCACAGAGCGCACTGTAATGTTGAATGTAGGAAGTGATTGATTAGTAGGTGCGCCACCGCCATAGTTGTTCGCTTCCGCGGTAGTAGAGAGGAGTGCAGTTTGTTCAGACATGATAGAACCTTCAGGGTTTTGTGATACCTCACTGGCAGTGGTAGTGGATGAAGAAACGCGCTCTACATAAGGACGACGTTCAGCTTACGGCTCGACAACGGCTTGAGCCTCGGATCTAGTCGCCGAAAGATAAGATACCTCTTTCATCATCTGATAAGTATACTAGTATCGGATTGCTTTCCTCTCCGTTATTCTCTTCCTCGTCTACTCTTCGCAAGAGCTCCTGTGGGTTGCTACCTTCCACGTACTCCCCCAAGACAACTTTGATGGGGGACCTCGGCAACGGCGACCCAGTCAAACCAAAAACCCGAGTGATTCTCGTCGGAATTGGGTGCGCACTCAAATCTTCTCATTCAAATTAAAATAGTGTTCCTGATATTTTGCTATTTTTGCAGAGGAGCAACTTGCTCCGGCAAAACAACCCTCGCAAAGCACCTCGCACGAATATTGCCAAATAGTGTCATCATCCATCAAGACGTACGTTAACTGACCATCACTCCTTGTGCTTTAATCTAAAGATGAACTGATCCTTCAGGATTTTGCTCCAGTACAGTAATCAAACGTCGTCGTTCAACTTTGCCCTAATATCTTCTTAGCCTCAAGAACAAGTTCCCATTCATCCTGTGTACAAAATTCAAGATTGGGACGCTCCAGCCGGAGCTATCCAATGGCCTCGCATGATCGAGTCCTTGAGAGAAGTCAAGAGGACTGGAGTGATCCCCCCGGAGCATATAAGTCATGACCATCTCAACGAACAAAAGGATGTCCCTCTCAGTGATGATATCAAGCTGAAGTGGTCTCGTTATTTTGAGGAGATGCAAGGAAATGCTGAGCGGGATGGAGACAAGATAGTGTGGGGTCTGGTAGATGGATTCTTATTGTATTGGCATTCAGTCAGTCTACTCATGCAACGGTTGTGGGATTACTGACTAATCAACCTGATAGGACGTTTATGAACAATTAGATGCGCGGGTATTTCTCCGTATCCCGGAAGATGTACTTAAACATAGACGGCATGCAAGACATGGATACCACACTGCAGGTACGTTGCCTATGCCAATCTGCCTCATGTGGTACTCGGCCTTCCTTCTTCGTTCTTCATGGTATTGACGGATCGATTTTATTCCATTGTATCCCCTGCGGCGCACTTCTTCTCTAACTCCACCTGTTTGGCCTCAACATTTTATGACTTTTTCATTGCTGACCAACAGTTCAATTTGACCCAGAGGGATCACTCTGGCGCGATCCTCCGCATTATTGGGATCAAATTGTCTGGCCTGCATACTTGGAGGCTAACAGAGAGATATTTGCTGGTGGAGATGTCGAGCATGGTGGACCTGGTGGGAAAGTTTATCGACTGGTCCTGGTTGACGCTATCAAAGAGAGTATGGAGGAGCTGGTTGATAAATGTTGTGAGCTATTAAAAGAAACCTTGTTAGAAATCCGATACACACAATTCTAGGCTTTGTGTCTTGAGAATTTTTGATATAAGTGCTAATCATCATCACGCCCGGCTATCTTCTGCGCCGTAAACATAATGCTCTGTGGTTTAAAAAGTTTTGGGGAACATGGATGAAGTTGCATATTTCTTGAAGGTTGTATAGGTACTACAGAGTCCTTACCTTGGTCCATAACGAAAGTACTGTAACTACCGGCTACACAAAATTTCTATCCCGACTGCTTAGATTATTCTGCACATGAATGCTGCGACTCTAAGCCCATCAGTTGGATAGTCAAACGTCCAAAGCAGCTGTTTCTCCTTCGACAATAGGACTTGCAGTTTGAAGCTGCCAGTTGCCTCCGGGATACTCGGATCGCATTGCCGGAGTACGTCAAAATCACATGCAAATAGATGTTCTGTGATTGGCCGAATTTCGGGGTAGTTGTACTCATATATAAGACTCGGTACACCTGAGGCCCGCTCAATTGCCTTATTCCTCTTTCCCATAACAACTATGTCTACTATCGTCGTTGGTGGCGGTCTCGCCGGTCTCTCTGCTGCCCACACTCTACTTGAACGTGGCGCCAATGTACTTCTCCTCGACAAGCAAGGGTCAGCTCACTATTTACTCCTAAACTCCGCAATTTACTAATGTCTTGTTGCAGTTTCATGGGAGGAAACTCGACAAAAGCAACATCTGGTATCAATGGCGCTGGCACACAAACCCAACAGGAACTCAATATCCCCGACAATGCCAAGATTTTCTTCGAAGATACCAAGGAATCGGTGCGTTTATGGGAATCTCTAATACGCCCAACAGTCTCTCAATCGAGCTACAGGCCCGTGAACTTGCTAGAGATGATCTCATTCGAGTCCTTACTGGCCGCTCGGGTGATGCTGTCAATTGGTTGCAAGCCAAGTTTGGATTGGATTTGTCAAAGGTTGCCCGTCTCGGTGGTCACAGCCATCCTCGTACACATCGCGGAGGTGCTCAATTCCCTGGAATGGTACGGCTACCGGATCTTGTCATTCATCGATTTGCTCATTCACCCGTCAGGTCATCACTTATGCCCAAATGGAACGCTTAGAGGATCTTGCTAGTTCTCAACCTGAGCGTGTCAAGATCATCAAGAAGGCCCGCGTCACTAAGCTTCTAAAGGACGAGAATGGTCATGTTCAGGGTGTTGAGTACACCTTCAATGGCAAAACAGAAACAGCTTACGGACCGGTCATCCTTGCAACCGGAGGATATGCCGCTGACTTTACGTCGGACTCGCTGCTAAAGAAACATCGTCCTGAATACTACAATCTTCCTACAACAAATGGCGATCACTGTACTGGTGATGGTCACAAGATGGCTATGACCGCTGGCGCAAAAGGAATTGACCTGGAGAAGGTTCAAGTACACCCCACTGGTCTGGTTGACCCCAACGAACCTGATGCTAAGGTCAAATTCTTGGCCGCAGAGGCATTGCGCGGTGTTGGTGGGCTGTTATTAGATAACACTGGTAATCGATTTGTCGATGAGCTTCAACATCGTGACTATGTCACTGGGAAAATGTGGGAGAACGGCAAGGTATGAATTTTGAACTAGAGCTCGAGAATTTCGTTTGTTTAACCGGGGTACCAGTTTCCTATCCGGCTTGTCCTCAATGGACCCGCGTCAAAAGATATTGAATGGCATTGCAAGCATTATGTCGGTCGTGGTTTGATGAAGCGTTTTGATTCTGGTGATGCTCTTGCCAAAGAATTCAGAATTTCCCCGTCTGCTCTCAAGAAAACATTCGAAGACTACAATCAAGTTGTTCGAACGAAGAAGGATCCCTTTGGCAAGAAGGTGTGTGGTACTCTTTTGTATCTGGAAGACAATCTCATGTCTTTTAATTAGTTCTTCTCTGGTGAATGGACATATGACGATACCTTCCACGTTTCGATGATGACTCCCGTTTTACACTACACTATGGGTGGTCTTGAAATTGATGATAGTTCTCGCGTCATTGATACTAAAGGCAAGCCTATACCTGGACTTTTTGCCTGTGGAGAGGTCGCTGGAGGTGTTCATGGTGCTAATCGTCTCGGTGGAAGCTCATTGCTTGGTTGTGTTGTCTTTGGACGTGTCGCCGGAGACTCCGCGGCTGCCTATACGCTTCAAGCAACTAGTGCTGCTTTGGCGAAGGCAGGTGGTCGTCTTGGTGCTATCACTGGCCAACTGTCGGGCGCTCCATCAGCAGCAGCATCATCATCAGCCGTATCCAATTCAGAGTCAAAAGGAGATCAATCAAACGGAGGCGGCAGCAAGGTGTACACAATGGATGAGGTTGCAAAACACAAGGACAAGAAGGATGTTTGGGTCGTTGTGAACGGTGAAGTGCTCAATGTTACTGAGGTATGGTTTATTGTGTTGTGTGTCGCCCTTATTCCTGCTCATGCGAATCTCGGTAGTTCCTTCCTGACCATCCTGGAGGTGAAAAGGCAATTATGCTCTATGCCGGACGAGATGCCACGGAAGAGTTTAATATGTTACATGACCCCAAGGTAACTCAACCCCTCTTCTTCTCCAACTCGCATTGACGCTTTGTTTGCCTTGAAGGTCATTCCTCGATATGCTGCAAACGCCGTGATAGGAAAAATCAAGCAGTGAAAAGAGAGAGAGAGGGAGAGAGAACGAGAACGCTTTGTACTATATGATGTGTCGCTGCTGCTTGTGCTAACGTTGTATCTTTTGACTGTTCGCTCTCAATATCATTATGGACTGCCAGTGCATATTTCAAATACTTAAACGCACGCCACACTCTGAAGCGCTCATGTTATCACTACGTCACCGACGTCATGCGAATCCTCACTCAAATCGCGTGTTATAAAAGATGGATTTTTGGTTAATAATTCATATCATTATCTTCTCTCTAACGCCATCGTACAATGTTCCGTTCTCAAGCTATTCGTGCTGCAAAGGTTTCCTCTGCTCGTGTTCCTGCCTTAACGAAGGTACTGCGGCGTTATCTTCATCTAATCTTCGAGGAGTTATCCTGACCGTTCCTCAGGCAAAGCGAGTCCGAGTCTACTCTACCGAAGCACAAAAACCCAAATCCAACAATGGACTTCTCATCGGTGCTCTTGTAGCCGCTGTAGGAGCTGGCGCATATTGGTATTACTCCAATCCCGATGAGGTAGCTAGGCTGGAGGCAAAGGCAAAGAAAGACGAGCAGGAGGCGGTTCAGAAGGCTCGGGAAGCTGGGGGTGCAGGTAAAGCACGAATTGAAGATGCATATAGGATGGGTCAGCTGAAATTTGATGAAGCAAAAGCTTCTGCGGACAAGACTATCGGCGACGCGGAGGCACGGGCAAAGCAGGCGGCCAATGATGCTCAAGCTAAATTCGATGAGTATAAATCGAGTGCGTCGAGAAGTGTTTCGAACGCAAGGGATTCAACTGAGAATCTGTACAACGAAGCAAGAGTATCAGTGGATAAGAAGTATGGCGAGGCAAAAAGTGGTGTGGAAGAGAAGAAGGAACAGGCTCAGGCTGGATGGTTCAGCTGGCTTGGATGGGGAAAGAACACTGCAGAGGATGCAAAAAAGGCGGGTGCTGAGAAAGTCGCAGATGCAGCAGGGGATGTGCAAGCGAAAGCCAACAAGCGTACATGATTGAAGGACGGAATTTCCACTCTGTATATTATTTCGGAAATTGACCTATCATGCACAGCCACTGAAGTAGTTATTAACTGTTTATAATTAGTTGTCAATATTCCCGCATTTTTTTGGTTGACCGTCGACAATTTCAGTACAGGCGGGCTGAATAACAACAAAACAACTCCTCTCTCTCTATTCAATGTCGACAAACTATTACAGAGGGGCTGAAAATGAACCCGAATTCTAGTCTTACGGGACTACCGTTACCACAAATTTAAGTTTCTTGTGGCTCTCTTTGAGTTCAATCTGGGCGTCGCTTGGAAACAGATATCAAACGCAGAGCGCGTTTTTATAGGTTTCTATGGTGCTTTATGTGTCCGGTACCTTCAAGGTTCACGAAAGAGCCCCTCGGAATCGGAGGATTTGCCCGAATCTCTATGGCCTCTCAGGCTCAACCGGAATCGACTGAGAATTACTGCAGAATCAAACTGAAGCGCACTGGTTTGACCTTCACGAACCAGCCCAAATGCTAATACACAACCCTCCCAAGTTACACGGCGTCAATCTCGCGGCTGATCTACAGAGACGGAACACAATCAACACTAAATACACTATCTCTGCTTCTAGCCTGTATAGGTAGGTCTTTCCTCAATTTCATGCGACGGTCCAATAACTCATCCGGAAAGCCACACGGTCATTCTTCCTTCCAATTATTCCGAGATCGCTACAATATATGAGTTCGCCTCTTTTCTGCACTTCGGCACAAGGACGCGTCATCGCTACTTGTATTCTGAGCATGTTGAGGGCTATACTCAGACGTGAGTCGACCCTCCTTGACTTTGCGGGAAGGCGGGAGGGCTTGAATGACTTTTCGTAACATCTTTCGAACCGCAGTAATCAGAAGCGCGAATACAGTCGGATAATCCGCGGTCTAACTTCCTATCCTATGTCATTAGTGCCCTAGAAGCCCGAGAGCTATAGACCCCTTACTATCTTAAAGCTCAAGATCCCGACAACTCGACCACTGAATTGTCCCGGACTCCCCAAAGCTCCCCATTGCTCCTTACTTAGTAAAAAAACGCGTCAGGGTTTGGCGTGTTTACCTCCTTTTGAGCTCGCTAAGCGATAATGAGGGATCTATAATGATCGTTCTTCGGAATATTTCCACTGGCAGTGCTTCAGTTTAGAAGTGGTTCCTGTCGGATCCGCGGTCAAATCCGAGTTGACCTCCGAGACCGAACGGTGAGGAGACATCATCTAATTTCCATATAGCTCAAGGGTCTTAAGTCCATGCCCTGGTAACATTTTGAATTGATACATGACCGCGACCACTTGATCTGACCAGAGCGCCAGGTAATTGTAATCGTCTGTGAGGGGGGACACCCATCTTTCATTGAAACGATACATCCTAACCATTTTCCTCTTCTGAAAATTAAAGTTTCGTCTCAGGTGTTCAGTAACGCCGCAAAAGGCAGCTTATGACAGATGGTGGCTCGAGGAATGAAGAGTAGTCAACGAATCTTCTTGGAGGGTGAACCGGTCTACCCGAACGCGCGTCGGTGAGCTTGAAATCAAGCCGTATTGTCCCAGTGATGTATAGATTTAGATTGTTATCTAGCCTCCAAATATGCAAAGTAGGATTGTTGAGAATGATAGCGACATGAATTCAAGTGAGCTCGGGATTTCGAGCCACACTTTAGGAAATGTCGAAGAATTTCAGTAGCCATATCTTGACAACGTCAGGGTCCTGGACGATGTCGAGTTCTTGTACGAAAGATTCCTTTATACTGTACTTAGTCAGAATTGTTTTGTTCGTTGAAGTAGGCAACGAAAGGCAGCAGAGGGGTCATAGAGAGCTGGGCAGATTTAGTTGGCAGGAGCAGCCAGGCAGGGATACAATTTGGCAGCACCGGAGGAATCCAAGCCATTGTGAAGGAGACGGAGATGTTCAGGAAGAACAAGGTTCCTTTCAGCCCGAATAGAAGTAAAAGATGCTCAAAACTCCTCCCTCGCCTATTTGGTCACTGTCTAGTGGCTATATAAGCGACGAAATCAACCCCTAATTTAGAACTTGTACTTAACAATCAACGCAGCCACTCAACACTTCAAGCTCAAGCTCAAGTTCCTGATCAAGCATAGTTAATCCCAATCGACCGAAAGCGATGGGCAACCGGCCGAAAAAGAAAGCTCGCATCGAGGAAGAAGAAGACTCGGAAGAAGATGTCTTTCGAGTTGGTAAAACTTTTAATCCGTCCTCGGCATTCATCTTTGGCTGAGGATAACGTGTAACAGAGTATTTCAAGGCAGCAAAAGTTAATGCAGCTGGAGAATGGGTATGTCATGTCACTTTTGCTGTATAAATATTTTCATCTGGTGCCAGGTATATCTTGTCAAGGTGCAATAAGCTCAGAAAGGTATATGATCGTATTACTGAGAGGCATGCTTTCCTAGTGGCATGGATATGATGATCCGAAGCACGACACGTAGGTCATGATTTCTGGCTCTTGTAATAAGAAATTGACGCAGAGCTCTAGATGGGAACCTCTAGAAAATATCGCCAATTGCCGACGTTTGCTAGCTTCATTTTGGCAAGAAATAGGCGACGATGACGAGCACTACTACTCTGGGTATGAGTGCACTCCCTCGGAAGCCTGGATCAGTCTGTATACTACCGTATTTTTGTTGGCTAGATCTGACGAAGCAACATAGACAAGGAAAGAACTCGATTTGCTCGCAAGAATCCAGTGGACTCAGAAACAAAGGTTGCGCCACAGCAAGCTCAAGCAACAAACTCGGAGAGTGGGAGAGATAAAGCTGAGCGAAGGCAGAAGCAGGTTAATAGCAATTTTACTTTCTCTGACTCCAACGAACTCATTTTGAAGAATCAACAAAGAATTCTTTCACGAGCGCGGCTGCTATCAAAAATACCATTGAAAGAACTACGTCGATGCAAGAAATGAACAGATCATCTTCAAAAGCAACGAAACCCCGAGTTGATCATAGAGCCTCAGTAGTCCTCTACAGGATATCAAAGAAGGAAAAGTCGACGCAGAAACCCACTCTACCAGCAGGGACTTCGTCAGACTCAGACGTACCTATAATGTCAACAATAAAGAAAGTTGAGCCAGCTGCAATCCCTGATTCTTCGTCGGATTCAGATGTAACTATCTATCCAAGTATTTTCTGATATTTGCTGAGATAATTTGAAGTATCCCCTACTTCACAGAAAAAGGAAACAGTTCAATACCAAAGTCGTGGGTCTGCATTCTATGTAGGTCGCTTTCTGAATACTGAACGCCACCTCCCATGATTTGTGCAGGCAACAGCAACTGGGGACCCCGCGTCTTTGTTCACCCCGGAGAAGATAGCAACCCGCAAGCGATCTGGGCAATCTCACGATGAAACGGAAATTGAGACACCGAAGTCCTTAAATTCGGTACCTTTGGTGCCCAGTCCTCTTCCGCCAACAGCAACGAAGCGTGTGAGCAGGAAACCGTCCCTACCGCATCTAGAGACAGCTCATTCAACTCCTGGGCCATCTACGGGTCGATCTCCGGCTTTACCGACCCTTCCTAAACGCAAATCAGCCAAACCAATGACGGGAAGCGAGTCCGTTTCTATACACAGTCATCTCTCTCAGAAACCATCGTTTTTGCATAGTATAAGTTTTAAAAAGACTCGTGGAGTTCCCAAGGTATCTTCAACGATAACAGCAGAAGGTGTCTCTCCAAAGATTGTACCATACCATTCTCCTCATGATACTCCGTCTCCTTTCTTTACAACCGATTTAGACGTCGGCGCTGGACTGCCCCTCAGTCTCCGTCAAAGCCAAGACTTGGAAGTTGAAGCTCATACTTTACCTCAAGGGATACTGACTGAACTACCGACGATCAGCCCAAGAGCAGAAACATTTACTTTGTCTAAGACTCAATCGTCGGATGAAAATAAAGAAGCGCCTCATGTCGCCGTAGACGTCGAGCATTCACTCATCGAATCCGCTACGTCCGTAGTTTCCCTCATAGGTTGGACACTATCTTACTGACAAAAGGATCTTGTTCAGTACAAATTCCTCACCGGATGTTCAGGCCGAGGATTTCCTGCATTCGGTGATTCCTGCTACAGAGTGCGTATCACTAGAAGTACCTTTGTTAACTGATTAACAACATGAGTCTTTAGAATTGGAATAATATCTCCTCTTCCAGAATCTGAGTCACCTTATATTTCCTCCCAGCAGTGAGTGTACACTTGACCTCAGTGTTGTTAGGGCTAGCTAGTACCGATATCCAATAACCTTTTTAGAAAGCATGCAATATGGGCGGGCGATATCATTCTTGAAACTGAAGAAGCTGATGAAGCTCAAATGATTTTCATACAAGGCCTGCTATTTCCATCCAAGCCCGGTCAGATTTTGCTGCAGCAAAGCGTGAATCCGTTGAAAATTGCCATGTCATACAACAAGTCCAAGTTGATAATGAAGTCGAGGTCTTTTTACGGATTGGAAGACTTGGACTCTATTTTAGCTGCTTGTAGTCCAGCTCAGGCCTGGGGGTGCCTTTGTGCGGCAGAAGAACAGGAGATGAACAAGTTAAGAAAGGTCACGGAGCTCTTGTCTCGGCAAAAATGGGTGAGTATACTCTCCTTTGGCTTGTATACCGCAGCTGATGCACGTCTCTTCGAAAGGTTAGTTTTGTGCCTGTCGTAGTTGAGGGAAACGTCATTGGAATAAACTTGGTTTTTCCTTCCACTCTCACACACCCTCGCCTCCCTCATGTGAAGCCATTTGTTTCCAATGAAACCGTACTCATCGTATCGCTTCATTCCTGGATTCTCGAGGACGATTATGCTCTGGACAGGGTGCAAAGATACTTCGTCCACCGGTTAGACAATGCGTGGAACAGAAAGGATCTCAAGTTGCCGCCAGGGATGTATGAACCCTACCGTGACGGTAAGCTAGGCATCAAATCATTGGAGGGCCTAACAGGTCCCGATCCGATGTTCAAGCACGCTGTAAGGATGCTGGAATTTCCAGAGCTGCTACATTCATACCTTATTTCCGGTGGCGAACGGCCTTTCGCTTTGTGGCCCCCAGTTGATGCTATCTACTTGTCAACAGTTCCCAGAATTGAGAGGCAGTTGTTGCTGGCACTGTTAGAGGAATATCCTGCTACAGTCAATAGAGGGTCCGCGAACGCAGAGCCGGATCCATCCTTGCGAGTGATTTTTGTGCATGTCGATTCTTTGAGCCCGGATTCAGGCCAGAGAGATATCAGAGACATGCCTGGTCTTTCGGACTACCGAATGATGAACGATGCAAGGTTCTTTGCTTATGGATCGAGCGACATTGTTAATCCTGGCTTCCCTAACATCATAGAAGAGATCTGGCCTATAGGTACGCTCTAATTTCTAGTAGCGTCGACTTTCGACGATTATCAATAACCTACCTAGGAGGAATCGTGACATTTACTCCAGATGCTTTGCTCACAGACCCATTGGGAGTATATGAGCGGATTCTTCAGATAGAGGAACACGATTTCTGGGTCTGTTATATTCTGCCCGCTGTCATCGGTATGGCCGTCTCGATTGTTTATCGCAACAGGGAGGATGTCGTTCAGAAACGAATAGCGTGTAATGCATTTAGGCATACCCCGAACATTGATATGGATGTAGACGATGGCGTTGATGAAGCATGTTCCTGTGACGGGTTCGCCTATGAATGGCTTCTAGATGCAATAAACGAGGAGATCATTTCGGTCGTTGGGGCTCCGCCACCGCGGGCATCTAACCCTTATCATGGAGTAGCTCATCGGGACGTGCCCAGGGACGACCGACTTCGGAGGAAGGAAGAATGCAAACAGCTTTCCGATAATCTTCCAGTTTCCTCTTTGTCTACTACCACGTTAATCTCTTCATCCTCGAATTTCTCTGTGCGAGACCAACAACCTACCTCCACAGAAACCCAATATAATGACCCCTTGGCATCTTGGATTTTCGAGCTCTTTGATAGCGATGTCCGCGATCGCTCTGAAACGCTGGCATATTGCATCAAAGAATTCGTGCGGCTTTGTGGCAATTTGCCGCAGGAGGAGTGGGAGGGTGTGATCAAGCAGAAAGTCATCCAGGATCTAGGTCGCATGCAAATCAGCAAGGGGTTCAGGGAGGAGATCAGACGATTTATTGTTGTCACAGGAAAAAAAGACAATGACTTGCAGAGCAATAAGGGTGGTGTAAGTGAGACAGCGTGCCATGTTTCTTTTTGACTGACCGAGCTGCTTCAGTTTGAATGGGTAACAGTAGATTCGTTCAAATTCCAGGATAATAGTGATCTGGATATCGACCTGTAAGTTATATCAATTTTTGATCTGTATATGCATATTGGATTTGGTGTATCATGAACACATGTATTTCACGAAGTGAATATATGCATAGGAATATTTACCTATTCACATAAATCAGGTGTATGCCGCCCAGACAATCATCAGGCTAGTATGCCGTCATGAATTCCAACATTACAAAGAGCAAGCCCTTGAACTTTATTATCAATTGATGAGTAAAAGTTCATTAAACACTGAAACAGGTCGCAAATGTGGACGTGAAAGATACCGTAAGCATGGTTGAGCAGGGACGACCGAATAAATAGGGCAGAGAACTATGCAAGACCCTGTTGGCTGTATAGACAGGGTCAGAGTCCTGGCTTGGTTCTGCAGCTTCACAAAGCTTTAAAATGGGTTTAGGGTCGAAAAAATTTGATATGCCCTGTACATAGTTATTGCAGGTGTGATCTTGGCAGTCATCACAGCTGCAGGCAACCGAGCCATTTGGTTACCACTACACCGAGTTGAACGCTATTTAGCGAAACAGGGCGAAATCCAGGATCGCGAGTGGGGTGTGCGACCGCCGCTGCAATAAGACCGACTGAGAACTAGAATATCTTGGTGGCCAATGTACTATGACTGGACGAGTTGCAGTCTCACCACAGAATGGTCAACCCAAGGTCCCTTCGGAAACACTGCAAAATATTGAACTGATATCAGCCTGATGATTCACCCAACATTCAACCCTTCCCGATATTACCCTTCATGTCATGTCGGGCTCGACGCTGAAACACCCAGAGTGTTGCGCCAGTGTTGCGACAACGTTGCGATCTTCGGAGAGTGTGTTTCAGTCAAGGGAACGTCAAGTCCAGGTTAGTCCGGTGGCATAAACACACCAGTCGTACTATAGGATCCATGTATAAAATGGAAACACGGACCACTTGACTAGTTTGTTGATGATATAGCAGTTGACATCCCGCGCTCTTGACTGGTACATAACGTTTGCGTGATTTCTGTGGTCGAATCCGATTCTGTTATCGAAGACCCATAGTGAAGATTGACGGGCGGAAAGTTCACATTACCCGTCATGAAGCAATCTCGAGTGTGTTTTCTCGAAGCAGAACATACCTCGGAGTTTATCCGACTGATTTTCGCAAGTGGCGCAATTTGGAACCCTCCGTATGGCTCGCACTATGGCGTTCCAAGCTCCCCGCCGGACTCGTTCTAAATGTTATAGGTAATTCTGTAACAGTAAAGGAAAAGAGTTGAGTGACATACAAGTACGACCAGTGGCGCAGGAGCTAGAGTCAGATATACAATTTGCGACTTGAAGCTTTCAGCATCAAGTCATTACTTAACTTCAATCACGGAAGTCGGATCGAGGACTATCGATGAACAAACAGGAATTCGAGCCATGATGAAAGAAAGAAAGAAAAAAAGACAGCGAAAGTGGTGTAAACGAAACAGCTTTGCAGGTTCGGCGGTAGATAGTCAAGATCCCACAGCTTGATTGTAGTGGACTAAAAGTCAACATCTATCAAAATAACTAGATTACGTACACACACTTCTTTTCGCTTGTGCCGCGAAGGTTGTTGATGAGAGCCGATTTAAAGGCAATTCAGCTTGACTATTTTACCCCATGCCTCTTCCTTCTCTACCCTGAATCCGTTTTTTCCCCCTTGTCTTGACCATGCCCCGCCGCAGTGTTGCTTCAGAAGATAATGACCCTTTGACACTCGCCATCGCGCCTCCACCAAATGAAACTCCAGTCGAACGAGAACGGAGACTTGCCGAAGAGAAAAAGGCAAAGGAAATATCAGATAGCATTGACGAGGAGATAAATGCGCAGCGTCTGGCTGAGAAGAAGGAAGATTCTGTCAAAGTGCTGCTATTAGGTGAGTTGTTCAATGTTATCTTCTATTTGTGTTTAACTTGGTTCTGTATACTAGGTCAAAGCGAATCAGGTATCTCTTTCCAGTCTTTTTCGGAATAAACACTCAACAAGATACAATGTTCATGTCCTAGGGAAGACAACGACTTTAAAGAGCAAGTGATCTAGTACGATTACTGAAGATGAAGATAGTCGTATTGATGCAGGAATCAGATTTCCAGTTGATTAATTCGCCAAAAGCCTTCAAAGCCGAGCGAGCGTCATGGCGCGCTGTCGTCCAGTTAAATGTTGCTCGCTCGATACGTATCATCATCGACGCCATTACCAGGGCGCAACAGGCTTCTTCCTCATCGCCGAGTTCACCAGTTGCGCAGGGTTCATCAGATGACACGTCCATACCGGATACCGAGAACGAATTTCCTACTCTGACAGCGGAACATCTCAAATTGAAGATGCGACTATCTCCGCTTTTGCAGGTCGAGGAGTCCTTATGGCGCAGATTATCGCCATCTTCTGCCGTTGAATTTGAAGCTTCCCATCTTGCATCTATCACAAACGTCCCTCATTCTACACGGCCAAAGGAGGTTTACGTTCAGTCATCCATGGCTTGGAAGTCCACATTTTCACGATTACTCTCTACATCAACAAGAGATAGCGTCGAGAGCGATACAGGTATTGATTTTGATGACCCAAAGGATCCTGGAGTCATCCTAAACAATTGCGCGGAGGATATGATCAAGCTTTGGCATGACCCTACTATCAGAGAACTCTTAAATGCTTCTGGAATTCGCCTCGAAGACACACCTGGTTTGTGAGTTGCATCCATTCCTTTTGGTTCTTGATCTCACTCGCGTCTCAGCTTCTTGGATGATCTCGAACGCATAACCGCGTTGAGATATGTCCCTTCTGATGGTCATTCTTTTCTCTAGTTTCATGGAAATCTTCTCATTAGCCGTTGTCCAGATGACATTCTGAAAGCACGATTAAAGACAATGGGTAAAGTGTCAATCAATCAATCGAAGAAGTCTATAAATCAGGACTCTTCCATTCAGGTGTTTCTGAACATCGTTTTGTCTTGAAGACAGGTGAGCGGATCATTCCTGGAAAATTACTTCTGTCTTGATACCCGCTGCTGAAGGAAATCTGGTAAGCCGGGACTGGAGAGTATTCGATGTTGGAGGAGCTCGGTCTTTGGTGAGATTCGACTCGTAATTCATACGCTTTCATTTTGACCCACCTTACAATGTTTTCAGCGAGGTACGTGGAAATAACCATTCACCGGAATGAATGAACAAAATGCGTTTTTCCCCTAGCCGCATGGGCCCCTTTCTTCGAATTCATAAGTGAAGTTCATAGATGTCACGCTGCATATCATTATAATTAATAAAATGATTCATTAGATGCAATCATCTTTCTGGCGCCTCTTTCTTGCTTCGACCAATCCCTCATCGAAGATCCTTCTGTGAACCGATTGGTAGGTTCATTCTTCTTGCCCGTTATATCGTACTTCCTTTGCTAGGAAGCTATTCTAACCTGATTTACAGGAAGATTCTATCCTCCTTTGGAGATCCATTGTCTCGAACCAGCTCCTTCAGAAGACTGAGCTGATCCTGTTCCTCAACAAATGTGATATTTTGAAAGCCAAGCTCGAGTCAGGCATCCAGTTTTCAAAGTGGGTCATCTCCTATAGTGATCGACCGAATACGTTTGAAGGGACCTCAAAGTGTGAGCATGTTACTTGAAGATTTGCAGTAAGGCTTTTCATTGATTCCACTTTCCGTGATAGACATGAAGAAGAAGTTCGGTACGATACATAAAAACAACTCGCCGACTCCTAGAACGTTCTACTGCCACTTCACATCCGTCACGGTAAGCCAGCGAGTATTCCTGCCTCTTCTATATACTTACATCTTTCACATAGGACATACAATCAACCTTTCAGATCCTTGAGAATGGTATGCGCGCGCTCAGCTCGATGAGAATCCTTCCATACTCACTGATTTGTTTCAGTGAAAGATTTCATTGTCAGGAAAAGCCTGGCAGATAGTCATATGCTATGAATCGCTATCCACAAACATCTTCCATATCTATGGCGATATTTTGAGATTTATTCTTCATCTTAATCTTTTCGCATTGTGCACTTACTCATCATGTATGTTGCACATTTGTGATTTTGCTTTGCTTTTGTTGTATTTCACTCGAATACTTACGAGCGAAACCCGTATAATTGTCTTTCTCTAACCGTAGCTTGATGCGCATCTTTGTAGGGTAATTGTCTTATTGACCTATGTAGTCAATTTACAAGGTCAAGGGAAAGCAAATGGATCATGATTCACGAACGCAATATGAGATGTCTTTTCGAAAATCTTTATTGAAACTTCAGAGTCCCGAATCTAGGTGGCAACTTATCTGTATGTTATTAGGCCGTGTATCATTGGACTTGAGTCTGGATTGGCGGAATACGCGCCAAATATAAAGCTAAGTATTACTAACGGCCATCAAGCCATCATCTTCATATCAACGGTCCGGGACCTCCCATTTCACGAATGTCTTCTCCTCTCACTCACTTTAGCTGCTTGGATGATGTGATACAAGTCATATACCATCTCAATCGTCAACTGTTCTTACTTTCCAAGGTGCAAGATGACGCGTGGGTTTTTCATATTGGCCTTTTAGGAGAAAGTCGATGGTGGCGCGGTAAATGGGAGGAGGATGATGTTCTGGCTGCCGCTGTTCGTACGGTATCTGACGTTTTCCCTTTATCGTGTTCTTATGTCCAGCGTCATGTTAGGGCTCAAAAGCATCGTCGGATAACCTATTGAAACTGTCGGAGAAGTTGCTGGAATCTATCATTCAGGGAGAGCTATTTTTGAGTGGATGGAGTAAAGAATGTAGCAGTTTCAAGGTCAAATTTTCTATCTTCTTCTGTGGTTGTTGACTATATCTTGCTCCTAGCTGATATTAGGCCCTTCATCAGAGAAACCTACTCATCTACGATTAGTTGAGATTTCAGCAGAAGATGCTGCTTCTTATGCCGCCGAAGTCTTTTGTAGCGTATGCATGGCATATTTGACCTCAGATACATCATGACGCGTCATTTGCTTTCTTAGATTGCACGAGAGGCTCAATCGCGCAAGTGTCAACTTCACGGTTCATCATATACGGTTCCCGTGGACGTCTCCACAACGTACTTGAACGGTATGTATAATTCAAAGCGGTACCCCTATAGGCTTACGCCATATCTTAAAAACTCCAGCATCAAGCTCATCCAAAATCCTCGCAAACCGGGGACCCGAAACGTCAAATAAGAAACGAGAAGAAACGAAAGCAAAGAGGGTAACAGAACAACCTGCGCCGTCGATGAAAAGGAAGGTTCGGAAGGAAGAAAAATCACCAGATCCAGATTCCAGTGCGTCAATCTAACAATTAAGCTAGACTTTCTGCATCCTCATTTCGGTCCGGGATATTAGAAACCATCCTCAACTCCGCTCCAAAACCCATGAAAGGCGCTTCTCTAGCGAATCCCACCAAAAAGGCCAGGAAATACCAGGCCGTGCAGTTTGATAGCGACGAGGATTAATGAATGCGAGTAAGAACGATGGACGGCGAGAAGAGTTGCGGCAACTACTGTTATCAGTTCCACGCCGGTTCCACGTCGCGATTTTAATGCCGCCACGGTGTTCATAGCCCGTTGGCCGCACAGGGGTTGAATACATGCTGGTAAGTGTATGTAACGGAGGCATTGCCTTTTCCCGGAATAACGCAACCTGGATCAACCTGGGATCAGCTGCACTGTGCACTCTGGTCAACTCACAGTTACCATCATAACCTGGAACTTCACTTGTTGTACGGTACTCCAACTCGTGACAGGACGTATGCTACGTACGTGGTCAAACGTGTAAATATTTCTCGAGAGCTAGAATAATGTTGAATTTTCTTTCTGCTGCGGAAAGCTAGAGGAGTATTGGCTGCGTGAATATTCCTACTCGTGATTGGCTATAGAGATACACGTATGGAAGTTGCATGTGTATTATGCTGCGTCTGCGAACGAACAAACGGACAAAAGATAATCGTTAGAGCATTTGAGCAAGTTCCGATTAGGAGGGCAGAAATCAATTCAAAATTGCCGAGAGCATGCGCAAATAAAATCATACATAATATATCCACCGTTCGTTCCTTGTCCACGTTCTTTCATACTTCTCTTGACCATGACTGTGCCTCCACAACTGTCCTCACTGTCTGCTGGTCAGAACACCAGCCAGCTGAGCGTTGAAACCATGTTCCAAAGCATAATGTCCATGATGCAGCAATCTGTATGCTTGTTTCTGCTGTAACAGCCTTGGATGTATTTCTCAATAGCTCTTAATAGCAAATCGACATCGCCGACCTAAAACACGAGTGCTCAGAGCTCAGGCTGGCCAATGCTAGCCTGGAGAGGCAGTTAAGAGACAATAGCCAGGTGCTTTGGCCTTCATGCAACGGCACTAGAACGAATAATACTGAATTCATCCCAGGGTAATAATGGATACTACCGCACCAGCACGCCAGGCTTTATGACTCCTGCAGTTCCCTCTAGCCCTCAAATGCGAGCAAAATCGCCTTTCCTTAGTCCTGCAGTTCCCAGTACACTTCCCACTCTCTCCGCTCCTGTACACCATCCGTCTCCTCTCGGTGACAACGCGATTTCGAGCACGAGTTACTTTAGTACTGCCCGTGACATCCCTGGATTCTATGTCGTCATCCCCGCCGGTGGTGCGGGTACACGTTTGTGGCCTCTCTCGCGTGAAGGTCATCCAAAATTCCTTCTCGACCTTACACTCAAAGGACGTTCCCTTATCCAGGCGACCTGGGATCGTCTACTTCCTTTGACCTCAGCCAGTCGTACCACGATTGTGGCTGGCCCCAGTCATGCCTCATCTATTCGCGAGCAACTTCCTGACTTGCTTTCTGAAAACCTCTTCTGTGAACCTACGGCCAAAGACTCGATGGCTGCTATCGGGCTCGCTGCGGCTATTCTAGCTCACCGCGACCCTGACGCTGTCATTGGTTCATTTGCTGCTGACCACATGATTTCTGGCGACGATGCCTTTTTGGCTGCTGTCGCTGAGGCCGTCGAGGTCGCGCGGAACGATTACCTCGTGACAATCGGAATCGCTCCCTCACACCCATCAACCGGCTTTGGTTACATCCGTCTTGGTGAACCCATCAACATCAAGAACGCTCCAAACGCACGGCTCGTTTCCAGTTTCAAAGAAAAACCTGATGCTAGAACGGCTGCTGCATACATTGCCACTGGTAAATACCGATGGAACGCGGGTATGTTTGTAATGAAAGCCGTGACCCTTCTCAAGTTTCTTGAGGAGTACAAGCCAGAGATGAGTGAAGGGTTGAGGAAGATTGGTGCGGTCTGGGATGACGAGAAAGAGAGGAACGCGATTTTGGAAAAACTCTGGCCAGAATTGGAGAAAATTCCTATTGATAATGCAGTCGCTGAACCAGCTGCTGAAGTCGGAAGAGTCGCAGTCGTTCCTGCGACATTCGGTGAGCTTATTCTAGGCGCGCGCACCTTGAAATTATCTGACAATATTTGAATTAGGTTGGGATGATGTCGGTGATTTCTCTTCCCTTTCTGACCTATTGCCTGCAGAGGCAAATCAGCCCCGTGTTTTGGGTGATCCGTCTCTTGGTGAGTTGAGTTTATTGCATCTGATGATCTTTTATTTACCCACTTCATCAGTGCTCACTGATCAAGTGGCCGGTGGTATCGTTGTGCCTGGTTCTGGTCGTTTGATATCTTGCCTTGGGGTGGACGATCTAGTCATCGTCGATATGCCGGATTGTCTCTTGGTCACTACCCGTGCACGATCGCAAGAAGTCAAGCGAATCGTCAAAAAAGCCAAGGACCACGGCTGGAAGAAGCTCCTTTGATACGTCTTCTTCCTGTATACAAAGTTGGCGGCTTGTGTATCGGACTGACAAAATCCATCCTTTCGTTTTACTATAGTATGTGTCTCTGATTTCAAGTCTTGATTTTTTCTTTGTCACACCACTGGGTATTCTATGGGTCGTTATAACTAGTCTTCACTTTCCTCCATCACTATTCTCGTGGTCGTTTTGTGTGAGGCAGAACAAATAAATACCTTGTACGATCTTTTATTACCTCAAGGACACCGGACAAGGCAGTAGTTAACCAATCGCAATAATCATTCCATTCCTCTTGAGATATACAGCTTAATCACTCTTTTCACTAAATTCCTTGTATTCCACCTGGTAACTTCCTAATCCTCGTCCAAACCACCTTCCCAGTACGATATTCGCAAGCCGACCCGTCCAAAGAGGGAAATCAACGAGAACAACGTCTGCGTGATCTAGGAAGGCAAGCATTTGGAAGGGACTAGGAGTGCGATTCTGCATCACACAAGAGGACAGATATCTAATTTGCCATCTCAGCCAACTGTCCTAGTGGCTTTGGGAATGATAGTACTTGCCCATAAAAGTTGTGTATAAACGTATCATCGAATCTTAAAACATGCAACAGAGGATAGATTAAAATTCCGTGATAGCTCACCGACTAAGAGAACTTACCCAGCATTAGGTCCGCCACTAACGGTTATGTGTACATCCAGATCGACACCTGATTCAGTATCCAGCCAAAACTACGTGATTGAGGAGCTGAGTGAGTTGATCAAATGAAACTTTGGACATGAGAACGTACGGTGTGATAATGGCGAGGAGGAATTGTTACGCTTTCACCTGCAACCAACTTGCCCTCCTTGCCATCCAAGTCGTAGCACAAAACACCACTTTGCTAAATGTTTGAATTGTTACAAATTCCTGATTATCTAGCAAGAAACCACGTAACGTACCACATCAAATCGCTCTGTCTGGTAAATATGCCAGTGGTAAGGAGCTATGGACGCGTAGAACGCACTAATTGTCGGCTTTGCTCAGACATGAACAATTCGTGGCTCACGAGTGGCTGTTGACTTCCGACCCATCCCAGTATGCGGATTCGAATGCTTGAAAATCTGACGAGAGGTGAACGAATTCCCGTCACTTTGAACGGCCCATGTTTTCAAGGCGCCATCGAAAAAGTTCCACGCGCCATCGGGATCTCGTTTGGGAGTTTGGAGAGGATGCTGTGAGAAATTGGCTATGAACTAAGCCAGTGCGGAAGGATTGCACGATACTTGCCTTAGGGAACAGAAAGGACATGGATGAGTAGGGAAGACAATTCAAGGACGGTCTTCCCACATACAGTAGATGGTGGGAGTAAAGGGAGGGTCATATCTCGAAAAGGCATTTGGTCGGATCAGATAGATTGTATGACACGTCCAGCATAAGATTGTCCATTGCAAGTCGATTGCAAGTTGAGAGAAGCTTAGAGGCGGCCTATGGTCTTCACAGATACACTTGCTTTCTACCATAAGCAATTCCCCAGCGGCATTTGCTAATGGGCGCTTCACGCGTGAATCGCGTGATAAGACGTGACTCGACAGGTGTGTCCCGCGTTTAATCAGTTATACCGATGGCCAAAGCCAGTTTCGCATTGACCGGCTGCTAGCACGATGCCACAAAAGAATGGTAACACTGGCCCAGATCCTGCACGCTATGGCGCTACACCTCCGGGCAGTACCTCACAACAGGTCGAAGACGGTGAAGGATCCGTTGATATCAACGGAGGACATGGAAAACTGCACCGCGGGCTTTCGGCCAGACAAGTACAAATGATTGCAATTGCAGGTACTATAGGGACGGGATTGTTTCTTGGTGTGTCCCTCCAGATTGTAGAAAACGCACTCAAACTAACAACCGAATTGTACAGGTACTGGTAAATCCCTTGCAGAAGGTGGACCAGCTAGTATTCTCATCTGCTATGCTATCGTCGGATTCATCGTCTACGTGACCTTATTGCTCTTAGGCGAAATGGCTACCCAGTATCCCGTAGCAGGCTCCTTCAACGCGTATACTCACAGGTTCTTTTCTCCGTCTTACGGTTTTGCATTGTCCTGGAATTATTGGTTCAATGATGCGGTGTCTGTTGCATCTGATCTCACCGCTGCCCAGCTGGTTCTTCAGTTTTGGACTGTCCAGCATTCGTGGATAGTCAGTCTGGTGTTTTGGGTGTTCTTGGTTGGCATCAATGCAGTACATGTCCGAGCATATGGGGAACTCGGTATGAATCTGCCCAACATTTTTCCTGTATCCATTTGACCAACCGACTTTGACCAGAATACTGGCTGTCCTCGCTCAAAGTTGTCACAATAATCATTTTTATCATCCTCGGAATCTTGGTCAATGTCGGTGTGAATCAGGAACATGAATACATTGGAGCTCGATACTGGTACATTCCAGGCGCACCATTCGTCGGTGGCTTTGGTGGATTTGCCCAAGTCTTCGTAACCGCGAGCTTTGCTTGTTCGTGCGGAGCCTCCCGTAGCTCATTTACTCTCGCTAACACACTTCTTCAGATGGTGGTACGGAAAGTTTAGGGATCACAGCAGGAGAAACGAGGAATCCGTCGAGAAACATGCCACGAGTGGTGAAATTCGTTTTCTGGCGGTACGTGTAATTACATTCGTTAAGCTGCCTCAAATTTGCTGACATCTTTATAGGATTTTGTTATTTTACCTCTTGAGTATTCTACTGGTCGGCTTAAATGGTGTGCACCAGCAACACTGTCTACTGCGGCGTTTCTGACGTTTTGAGCTACTTAGTCCCTTGGGACTATCCCAATCTTTCCAACCAAACGACAACCACGTCTCCGTTCACTCTTGTGTTTCAGCAAGCAGGTTCCAGTATGCTCTGTTTCTTATCATTCATTAAATTTCTGTTGATGCGTCTATTCATATTGTTTAATCAGCCGTCGCTGCTTCTTTCATGAACACTGTCATCCTCACCTCTGTTCTGTCCGCTGGAAATCACGCACTTTTCGCGGGAACCCGTGTTCTCTACGGTTAGTACATGTAGTCCCGGCATCTGCTGCACATTGTTTGGACTCCTCACAGGTCTATCTGTAACATCGCCTCGTCAAGCACCAACCGTGTTTTCTTGGACATCTAAAAATGGTGTTCCTATTCCAGCCTTGCTACTCACTAGTAGTGTTAGTGCCTTGTGCTTCGGGAGTAGCTTCATTGGCAGTGGTAAACTGTGGGGATGGCTGCAGAACATTGTGGGCGTTTCGAATCAGGTTTGTGCATCTGCCTCTCATCATCGTAGGATTCAAGTATGAGCAAAATATTGACAGATTTCTTCTGCAGATCGCCTGGTTCTCCATTGGAATTGCGAGTTGGCGGTTCCGAAAAGCATGGCTGGCACAAGGTCGTTCGTTGGATGAACTCAAGTTTCGCCCGAGATGGACCTGGCCTTGGGGGCCACCATTCGTGGTGTGTTCGTTCCATCACAATGCTGTATCTTAAATTTGATTATATATCTTTCCTTTGTTCAGGTTATCACCGTAGCTTCAATCATCATCAGTATGCACTGTTCCTAATCATATATCTCTTTCACTTATTCACTGAACCTCTCTTCACTTCTCCAGTTCAGGGATGGTCCTCTGTGATTCCCACCTTCTCACCTGTCAATTTCGTGTCGTACTATATTGAGATACCAGTCATGATAATCATGTATCTAGCATGGATGCTGATCCAACATCCTGGACGGCCTGCACGTACTCTTGAGCCAGGTTCATCTGCTGGACCGCGGAACCCTCGATCCTCTTCGCAGACTCCGCTTCTTAATGGAAGTGGAGCTCGCTCTTCATCGAGGGGGAGAGGGAGAGGAAGTGTGAAGACGTGGTTGTACAGTGATATTGTTGATATCCATACAGTGGACTTATATCGTGATGAGCATGAAGAAGAGGAAGTGGACCGAATAGATGATGGCGAGAGGGAAAGACGGCTGAAGGAGGTGAATTTTGTACAAAGGGCATTATGGAGATTCTTAGATTTCGTTGCATAGCTACACTGTTGTGAGATATAATACTCGATTCAATGAAAAGGGTTATACCCTGTTCACAGCTATTCAGAGTAAAAGGTCATACCCTTCATTCTTGTGAATGGATCAGAATATAAACATATTCGACAGTTCAGTGCATCGAAAGTATCCCAAAATTGACTTCGAATTTTACAGAGAGAAACTCTGACTCAGGAGTTCCTGCCAAAGGATTGCCAGAAACCAGAGTATGAAGGATCTTGTAAGCAAAATGAAATCATCTACGATCTGAGCCTCACGCCGGCGGAGGTTTGAACAGTATGCATAGGTATTGACGTACCTCTTGGGGGATCTGTCCGGGATCAGCGACTTCATGCTCACAGAATTACAGCAATCTCTGGAAAAATAAGAAGTAAATCTGGACAGTGATGATGCCAAAGAAAAAGGTTAACTACGTTTCCAATTCCCAAAACACCAACAGTGGTGTTTAAGTTTTATTGTTAAGTCGTTCGAGGGCTTGAATATAACATCGGCCTATCAAGGAATCTCCTATAAATGCCTCAGAGAGAGAGATGAATTACCATGGATATTGATCAGTTCAATAATTGACAGATAGATAGGTGAACATGAAAGCAGACCGTTGTAAACATCTCTGATCAAGTGTGTTAACATGCGGCATAATCCAGAGATCATCAGTAGCAGCGCCCCCGCATAGTAAATTTACCTTATGTGTTATAATTATTTTCTTTCACGTCTGCCTAAGACTAGAACTGTTAGACAGATTGTGAGTTTGAAGGTGACTGCGAGTTATGTGTAACAAAATTTGATGAGAACTGGGAAGAAATCATTTTGAAATTATTCACAAATTACTCATCCCTCTACCAAGTCTATGGGCCCACTTCTTTCTTTCACTCCGAGTCATTCTATGCATTTCCTCGTAAACGCAACTAGATGCTATCTAGGGATTGTACATATCATTTTTCTTCAACAGTCAACATTCTCAAAAATGACCGCGGCGCTTCTATGGATATCATCTTTCTAAAGCTTCTGAGCCACCCCATGGACCAGTATATCTTGCCTTCACACCATCATGCGGCTTTTCTCTCAGATAACAATCAAAGTCTACAAGGCTTCAACTCCGTCCTTTTTTCCTAGTGACCTTCTAGCTATCCTTTTCCTCTCCGGAATTGGACCTACAGAAGTTTCAGCAAAAGGTGGCAGAGCACATGCAGGTACTGATGGAGAATCTGGTTCCAGTTCAACGGGGTCGAGTTCGTCAGGTTCAAACACACTTGGATCATCGTCGCATCCTTCCATAGTACACACCAGCAACAACCAATGCATAGTTCAAAATACGTGCGTTGTTGTATTTTCCATGTCGTCGATCGTTCCTCATGATCATCCATTAATGTAGAGGGCTCATTGTTACTTGTCCACTCACCAATGCTGCTATTGCCGGAATAATAATTGGTTCTGGTCCGTCCGTTACCATTACGATCATTCATTTCAACCTAATAGTCTCCAGTTATCGCGTCCCTCCTACTTGCATTCCTTCTTTGGTGGGCATTCACCCACCACTCGGTTCGTCATCAACGAAAACGTAGCACTCGCCAAGTTCAGCCGTTGAATACACAGAATAGATTTCAACTGCTAGAAGGGCATGTCTATCCAGAAAGCGCGCAGGATGTAGAGAAGATTACATGTGCCCATTCATTATCGGATTCCAGCACAGTTGAACACGGCGTGAAGTTTTCTATGCCAGAGCCTGTTTAAAGGCCTATCTGAAAGCCTGGATTTGTATGTTTGTATCAACCCCTTGGAACGATGCCTCTGAAATGCGATATGCCATCTTCCTTCATTGTACTTGATTTCTCCCAATCCGTTTGTGTGAGTGCCTTTGACAACCGCCCTCGATTACTTTGACGTTAATTTCCCGATGACTGTATTTGCATTTGCTCACACCTTAACCTACACAGCGTAAAGTTAGCACATGCGGATATACATAGCAAGCTATGAGATGGTCATTCTGTCAATGAATGTGAGTCGCAGCAAAGTGCCTCGTAGAACTCATAAACAAGACTCGACAAGAATATACTTTGCCCAAAGTTATGTCTTGCGGTGATGAGATCTACTCTCTGGTTGTTTTAAAATTTTCCGTAAAGTCCGTGGCTGGATTTGACTGTTCTAAACTTCATTGAAAGGTTACCTGTGTCTCTGAAAGGATAGTCCTTGAGTCAGCAGCTACTTTGCGATCAAGTGCGTATGTTTTTTTAGAAGCTTCACACCTCTTCTATGACCGCTCTTTGGCTGTGGATTGGAATATAAAATCGTATAAGAATACTGGTCTGCAATCCACATAAATACAAATTTTGTTTTGTCTTCTATAATGTACAGGTATCTAAGCAAATGCCACATAAACGCCTGCGTCTATCTCGCCCCTCTTTCTACGTACGACTATGACTTCCTCTATGTCCCGGACCCAGTTGAAGGCATTGAAAACGATCGACCAATCTTCATTAACGATGAGGGGCGGTTGGGTACCACAGCATCTACACTGGATGGCCCAATTTCTCTTTCCTCTTCTCCATGCCCTGCCACCGAATTAGATGCACCCAGAAGCCCCAACGACGGTCCATAATAGATCGACTTGCGTGAAAATATTCCTGTTCCTAATGCGAACGTCTTTCGCCTTGTATGAGTTTGTAAGAGCGAATTTTGCTGTTGTGATTGCTCAAGCTGTGGGGATGAAAGCTCTGGAAGAGACCCTAATGGAGCAGGCGAAGAAAACGTGACTAGCGAGGGTATTGTGAACACAGGGGATGAAGGGATTTTCGTACGGTTAGAGTTCGCGCCGGGACTGAGGAGATTGAAAGGGCTTGAAGGCCCAGGCGAGGTTCTTGGGTCACCTTCTGAGACCGAGTCGTTCGACTTTGTAAAACGCACAGAGATTGGCTCCTCTGAAATGGTCGAGGTAACAGTATTTGCACCGCCACTACTCTTGACGAAACTGAGATCTCCAAAAACATCTTTCCGTATGTTTTCCTGTGGGACCACTGAAATCGGTTGCGACTTTGAACGAGTGATAGACCCGGGAGGGTGTAAAGCTGTTGGAGAGAAGGTTGATACGTTGGTTTCGGTTACTCTTGTACGTGAGGCGCCGAGACCTGGTCGGGATGGACGGAGGCCTGCGGCGCAAGTAACGTGTAATGTCTTTGCTCGCTGAACATCTGACATCCCTCCTCGGAGCTCCTTGACGCAAAATTCCGAAGGCTGGGACGCAGGCCTCCATCGCACACTGATTATTTTGTCGTCCCACAACGACACGTCCGTGCTCAGGTTCAAACTCCTGATACGAGCTTCAAAAAGCTTCCTTGCCGCATCTGCGGTGAACGTCCCGCTAGTCATCGCCTGCGTAAGCGGGAGGAGTGGTCCACGAAATGAATGAATGCCTTCTATTAGCGCCTCAAACCATTTGCCGCACGATTGAACCTCTTGGGTGAATGGCGATGAGGGAGATGGGGCAGGGGTGGCAATGATGGGGGGAGATATTTGACGTGCTCTTCGGAAATTGGTGAAATAATACTTTACTGGGTATCGGTTGCGATCGAATGTCCAGTTCGTATGAGTGCCAGAGGCGAAAGCTTCGGGATCGGAAGAGATGTCCATCATGAACATCTCTAACTCCTTTGCTGCACCTGAGCCCAGACCTGGGGGACGGGAAGGTTCTGCGGTACAGCAATGAAGCGGTTCAATTGCATCAAACCCACCCCATACAACCCCGTTTTCGTGCAGAAACGCCAGACCTTCTAGTACCTGCCTGAAGAAATCTATCCATTGCGCCACGGTGCCTTGCTCTTCCTCTTGTTTATCCGGATCCATATTAGAGTCTTGCGTAAGATGAACTAGAGGCGGGTGAAACAGATACACCGTAGATCCAGCACTTGCTCCAACAGAACTTTCTTTAGAAGACAAATTTCGTTCGACAGCTCTCAGGATCCTGGGAACAGGATTCCAGGGGTCTGAACGCAGTTCGGGGGCATTGAGAGCAAGAAATAGTAGAAGAATTGAGCTGTCATCTCTATTTGGGTTCCCGGTCAGCCTGAGTGTATGCATTGCAACTGGTGCAGAAAGTGCATGGTATGACGAAGGGTGTAACTGGACCTAAAACCGGAATAGTTAGAGGACTGCGCAATGCTGTATGTCATGGTGCTGCGCACAAATTCCTCTTCACAGTTGCTTGCATGCTTCTCTGTCTCTGGAAGAGAGTCTACAAGTTGTTCAAAATCGCTATAAGTATCAAAAGTTAGATCAACCTCGCATGAAACAAGACACTGCATACACATCGTCCCAGGCGACACTGCTGGTATCACTTGAGTCGCTGCTGGCGTCTTCGGCATCGTGGTTACTCTCTAGTCGAGCAGCCGTACAAGCTCTGTACAACGCAGCAAGCCTGTCATCATCATCGTCTTCACTTTGGTTTTCCTCGCCTTGTGATGTCCAATCTCCCTGACTGCTTCCAGACGACAACGTCTCGTATCGAACCATACGTTGGAGCGGAAAACCAATCGTTTGGCCCTCAACGTCACAGTCGTTGTCGTCAAGATCGCTGATATTAATCGTGTCGTCGCTGTCGTCGCTGTACACAGTTCCAGTAGATGCATTCCTTCGATGACCGAGAGCCATACGGTCGGGAGAAAGAGTAATGGGACAGTCAAGAATAGAGTCGAAAGCCATGTCAAGGCCTGGTGGCGCAGACGGAATTGAGAACATTGTAGTATGGAAAATGATATTGAGAATTGAGGATGTGATATAATGACTCTCCAATGCCCCCTAAATATCAAAAAATACGAAATATCTTGCGTCTATTTGGCTGGACAGCAACCACGAGTTTTTTCCGCTCCATCCAACATGATGCTTGCACGAGTATGCAATTAGAACGAGAACGAGGGAACGAGTCATCAAGGGGAGGTAAGGAATAACCAAATCAACTCAAAGCAGACTATACATACAACCGGAGCGAAATCCGAGCTTATCTTATCGTTATCACAATTCCCATTCACATATACATACATATACACACTTTTTATTCATTATCTACTGCCCGCCTCTTGCCTCTTTTAACTTTTTGACTTTCTTGAGGTGCTGCGTCTTTCGTGCTCTTCTTGAATGTGCTCTTTGTCGATTTCCCTCCCCCAGTAGAAGATCCTGTGGTTTGAATCACATCCTTGATACCTCGTGCCAATAAATCATAGTTTACTTCTGACGCGTGTTTTGCATCTTTGTCGCGTGGAGAAGAACAGACGGCCGAGTTCGTGCCTACGCTAAGTTGATTGAGCACCTCAATCTCCTTAACCCAAACATCCCAATTCTTATTCGACCCTTCATGGCTCGGAGTTTCGAGAATGAGAGGGATATCTTGCATTCGAGGATCCGTTAGGATATGTGCAAAAGTCTGTATCGAGAGATGGCCACTGTTGATGATGTGAGCGAGGAATGCGTATATGCTGTGGAACACGTACACCCCAATATTATCATGTCTATCCTTCTTAGAACCACATGCAGTTTTTGAATCATTCAAATGCATGCCTCGAAGGTACTTGAGCCCGACGTGAGTGTCGAACGATTCAACTGCGAAGGTGAACAAATTTCAGTGAGGTTGAAATCGAATGAGCTGCAAGCGATGCGCTTTACCTGTGGAACTGAAAATGATAGTATGAATCATGAGAATAATTTCATAGATCGACACTCAACGAACTTCCATCCTTCCTTCGTACGAATATCATACCCCTTTTACCACCACGAAAAGATGAACGTACACACTAGAAGACGAATTCATGAACTGACCGCCGCGAACATATGGCCTTTTCATATGTTAAGGGCGTCAGGACAACGTCTCCGTAAAAACAATAACCGAGAAACACGAACAAGTATCCAGACAAACACCCACACGAGACTTATCATCCACCTGGCCGATAATTTCACCCAGATGAGCAAAATCAGACCCTATGATGTTTCCTGAACCCGCCTTTCTTGAACAAAATGATATTAGTATGTGAACGAATACGTCTATCAGGACCTGTCGTCCGCACCATGTTTTCTAGTACAACAACGACCTTCGAACCTGGCGTGTCCCTATGAGATCGGTTGATGCAGTCGGCGATATGGGTCATGGATACTGAGGGCTCAACAATTCCCAGACTGGATCCTGGGCTGGATAGAGAGGCAAGGTGTACGCTTAGTTCCTTCCGATAATGAAGGTTAGTCCACCTTACTGGAAATTATACAGCTCCAGTCCAAGTGAATCACATCTCCTCAAATCATCTAGGAAGCATTCGTATGATTTTTCCCTTTTCTCGCTAGAATCATAAAGACAATCAGATATTTTGACAACGAAAGTTGAATTCTGTAAGGACTAACGTGTCTGGGTTCCCTAAATTTATCAGATAACTTCCATGCGGGAGGATATATTTCGGATTATACGAAAGCTGTTTCATACGCGACTTGAACGACGATATACTCGCGTCTGTGAATGGCGGTGAGCTCCATTTCCTTTGCGATTTGAGAAAAAGCGCGAATGCGTTGGCGCTGCGCGGAGAGAGAGAGAGTACAGATTCAATAAGAGGTGCCCGAAATCATAGCTAGAGTCAGAGATAGGGAGTTTAAGAATGTTGACTTAAGTACCCAATTTTGGCGGCATTGAAGACAGCATTTTCTACGCCGCCAGCAGCGGAAACATGAGCTCCTACTTTCCAATTACTACAGACACGTTCCGGAAGGCTGGAAACGTCGATGTCTGTATCGGCAGCTTTGGCTTTTCCTTTCTTTGTTGAAGATGGTTTTACTGCGAGTTCTGGAGCTGATGAATGGTTTCAACATGGCATCAGCATAAAGACGCACCTTTATTTATATGGATCGTTGTTACTTCTACATTTACCTCTTCTTCACCCGCGTCGGTTACAATTTTTGCTTTTTTCGTAACCCTCGTTGACCTGCGCAGACCATCCTTTTCTTCAATCGCGTTGCTTCTCCACTTGTGCATATTGGTGCTGAATAATTTGGAAACTTCCGGAATTCTCGAGAAGAGCAAGACGAGATGACGATGATGGCAGTTCAAAACTCTGAGCATTGATGATGCACAGACCAACCACGCGATTTCTCTCAATCCGTTTATGGAAACGGCTTTATGTAACAGCTTCGTCCTCGATATGTACTACCTTCGCTTCGACGTTCATTTCCTGATGACTGTATTTGCTCGTGCCTCCATTATTGCTCAGCACAAACAGCATAAAGTCATCCCACGTGCATAGAGCAATCTTTGAAATGGTCATAGTATCAATGACTGAATATGGGTCGTATTAGTTCGCGCTCTGGAGAGCGGTACATTTTACGGACCCCGTGGACAGGACATCAACGTTCAACCTCCGCATCATATTCATATGGGCAAGCTACTACTGGTGTGACCAGCTTCACGCGGTTTCAGCTCACCGTCACGGTCATGGAACTCCTGGACGGGACTTGATGCATAACGAAAACAGGTCAAGAATGAACTCTGCCAAAAGTTATGTTTTGCGGAAATGTCAATCAAGTTCTCATCATTCTGCATCTCAAAATCTTCCGTGCAGTTCGTGGCTGATTTGAATGTCTGGCCTATTGAACTCTACCTAGACCTCAGGTAGTCTTTGGGTCAGCGGCTACTGTGCGACCAAGTGCCTGTTTTTTTTTCTTCAGAACCTTCGCACAGCATCGCATGACTACAGAAGAAGAATGTGTTATGAGTAGTCACGGTCAAAAATCACCTAAAGATTCACGAATCTCTCTGACTCCAAAGGAGAATCCAATACAAGGCACGGTCTATTCGAGGCCATCCATCTCGTTTTTTATGTATCGAAAAACAGGCTCCCGGTCTTCGACCTACACCGAAAGTCCTTGACCAGTTTACTTGAAAACGTATAAAACTCTTGTCTGGCCTTTGGTTTCTCCAGAGCAGTCCAAGTTCTCCTTTCTTAGCTCTCTTTGTTCTTCTCTAGCTTTTTTTGCACGATGTTCGCTCAACTTTCTCTATTCGCAATGGTCACTGCCCTTGGGGTCATTGGTAAGTAAGGCCTACATATTCTCCAGACAGGGTTTCACAACCTTTCCGTGCTTGCTTAGGTGCCAACAGTTTCGCTGTCCCTCGCGCTAATATCTACTCTCGGGCTACTTGTCAGGCCACGTACACGGTCGTGTCCGGAGACACCTGCAATGAGATTGCCTCCAAATTCGGTGTCACAACTCCTGCATTGGAGGCTGCAAATCCTGTGAGAAAAATACTTTACAGCTTTCAAGACCCATTGAACTAAATTATCAAACTTCGTATAAAGACGATCGATGCGAACTGCGATAACCTCTTCGTTGGAGAACAACTCTGTATTCCTGGTACCCCTCCACCTCCGCCTCCTCCTACCTGTGTCGCGCAGTATACTGTCAAATCCGGCGATGTGTGCTTCAGCATCGCAGACCAATTCGGCATCACAGTTGCTCAATTGGAAGCTGCTAATCCCGAAATTGATCCCTTGTGCGACAACTTGCAAATTAACGAGGTAATTGGTCTGTTACTCTACCCACTTAGGCTTTACTAAGGTCACCTCGATCTTAGGTCCTGTGCATTCCCTGAGCTTGAGTTTTGAAACATGAACTTAATGTAGTGCTTGCTATGACACGGATACATTTTGTTCAAGAACGTAACCAATCCCAACTGTAAATCACTCTAACTTTGCATGAAACCGAAAAATATATCGAGTCTTATCGCCTTTCAGTCTTTGACAGCGTCATTCTTGACTTTACCAATGAATATTTTGATGAGTTCAATGATAGTACAAGGTGTGTATCACTCCGGATAATCCCTCACAAAACTGTATTCTGAGCTGGCCAAGGGCTCCTTGCGTGAATGATTTCTATCAGTAGCCTGTTGGACGCACTTTTCTGCCGGCCCCTTTTAATCAATCAATGGCTGTTAAAATATGAACACAATTAGATCCTGTGTAGTTCCCTGAGTTTGAGTTTCGAAGCATGGAGTCAAGGTCGTGCTTATTATGACACGGAGAAACTTTTTCCAAAACCTTGGGCTAAGTAGCCAGTCCCAGCTGTAAATCAAGTTTTGCACTCTAATTTTGTTTGAAGCTGAGAGATATCCCAGTCTTTGAGACGTCATGCTGGACTAAATATCTTGATAAGTTCAATGATAGTACAAGGTGTGTATCACTCCGGATAATCCCTCACAAAACTGTATTCTGAGCTGGCCAAGCGTGAATGATTTCCATCAGTAACCTGTTGCACACACTTTTCTGCCGGCCTCCTTTTAATCAATCAATGGCTGATAAAATATGAACACAATTAGATCCTGTGTAATTCCCTGAGTTTTGAGTTTCGAAGGATGGAGTCAAGGTCGTGCTTATTATGACACGGAGAAACTGTTTCCAAAGGCTTGAGCCGAGTAGCCAATCCCAGCTGTAAATCAAGTTTTGCACTCTAATTTTGTTTGAAGCCGAGAGATATTCCAGTCTTTGAGACGTCATGCTGGACTTCACCAATGAATATCTTGATGAGTTCAATGATAGTACATGATGTGCATCACTCCGGATGATCATATATATCACAAAACTGTATTCCGAGGCATTGAGGAGTGCTTGCGAAGGGGGGCCCTTGCGTGCATGAATTTCTGCCAACTGGCTCTAGAACATTGTTATGTTCAAATCTAATCTCCAATGTTTATCCGATGTTTATGGTAATTGACGAGCGCCTATGCTTTGGTCACAGAACTCACGGTTTGCCGAAGGCCCTCTACTAAACTTACTTTCCAGATATATACTAAAGTCCACTCAAAACAACCTGGTTGCCACTGTCGCAAGCGTGTACAACAGTTTCCCGGATGGCTCGACCTGATTTAACTCTTCAAGGCTGGGATATATCTACACGGTACGTTCTCGTCGCAAAGATCATATGGTCCAAACCGGCGGCGCCTACGTACGTATATTCAAACCTCTCTCGAAGTGTTTTTCTCTTCAGAAATGACATGACATCGGTCGAAGTCGTTTGCACTATTAGTCCTGCTCGTCACTATTTGATGTTCTTCTGCATGGTATTAATCCTATAGGCAGTCTTCAATTTCTTTCCCAAACCTGTCTCCGAAGGTAGACACGACAGGCTTCCAGATCGATAATCGATATTCATAGAAAGGCCAAGAACAAACCTAGGCAGGTATTTACCATTCAAGAAGCGGCTTGCGTGTGTACTCAACGTGCGGTCGAGGCAAATTTTACTGGTTCCTCGAATGGCAGATACATTGGCATGTCTCTATATAGAGCACTTCATGAGTGAGTGAGTACCTGTTTTTAGGGAAGCTCTTCTTTTCCTGACAGCGGCTGACCCTGCCTGTTTACCCTGTGCAGCTAAATTACTTTCGTATGACGATTGAAGCTCAGGAAAGGGAACGAGTTCGTTCGGTGCCTTTCTCTTGTCCGCGAATCTCCAATCCGATGCAACACCATTGCGTCAGTGACTCGGAGCCACAGTCCTGGGGTCAACCCGAAATACTTGCTCTGAAGCATATAAAAACTCTCGTCTGCTTCCTAGCATCTCCAGAGTACTGCACCAATAGTTCTCTACATTGCTCAGCCTTTTGTTGATCTCAAGCCACTCTTGCATCTTGCAATATGTTCGCTCGTCTTTCTCTGTTCACCTTGGTCACTGTTCTTGGCGCCGTTGGTGAGATTTCTCTGTTCTGCAGGGTCCATAGGAGAAGAAAACTAACGACCTTCTCCAGGTGCCAGTGTGATTCCTCGGGACTCGGATGCTTCTTGTACTGCCGGGGTTGGTACTCCAATCACAACTGCGGTAGGAGACACCTGCGACACGCTTGCATCCCAGCTCGACATTCTACTTGCTGATTTGCAGCAGCTGAATCCGGTAGGATTATTTTAGAGAGAGCCTTACATAGACTAATGGACTCTTCAACTACCATAATTAGGGTCTTGACTGTAGCAGCCTCGTTGGAGGTCAACAGATCTGCGTCCCTGATTCTGCTGCTGGTATCCTCCCTACTGGCATCCTCCCCACTGGTATACTCCCGACTGGTATACTCCCGACTGGTATTCTCCCTACTGGTATACTCCCGACTGGTATTCTCCCTACCAGCATTCTCCCTACTGGTATTCTCCCTACCGACATTCTCCCTACCGACATTCTCCCTACTGGTATTCTCCCTACCGACATTCTCCCTACTGGTATTATCCCTACTGGTATTATCCCTACTGGTATTATCCCTACTGGTATTATCCCTACCGGCATTCTCCCTAGTCTCCCTATTGGTATCCTCTGATTGTCGAACCCCTAAACTAGCGAGGTATATAAGAAGAACTCGTGGTAATGCAAGCTTATGTACTGATATTCTGATTTCAGGAATTGTGCATTGCAATCCGGATGTTTCCGCCTTAGTTTGAGTTTCGAAGATTGGGGAGTGTGAATTACGAATACCTATTTTTGTACAGAATTTTGTTGTGTCATGATCATGTATGTCAATTCTTGTGTAGTACTCAATTTGAAATGTCATTTGTAGTGCCGTTGTGCGTCGGCATATTTACAGTACTTTGCAGAACATAAGGCGCGGCAAAAATTTTCCCGGTCCGATCAATCTTCCAAGGCTATCTTCCAGCCCAATCTTCCAACACATGCGTAGGCCCCAGTTTTTAGTATCTCTCACATATATCTGATATCGCCATTGCTCTTGCTTGTATCTACATGCCCATGTAATTTTATAGCT